>CM073768.1:1901312-2021725 GCA_037158775.1 Hetaerina titia | reverse complement strand
CACGGCTTTCTCGAATTCGCTTCTTAATATCTGCGAACCCCGATCGTCTTTACTTATCATGCTTTCATCTTTAATTAGGCCATCTCCTAGTGGTTTGGGAGCTTGACGGAGCACTTCAATATGTTCTTTCCATCTATTCCCAATTTCGTCATCATTTATTAGTATTTTTCCATTAGCGGCTCGGATATTTTGCGATTTTGTTTTCCTTTCTCCGAATTGCCTCTTTACTAGTTTATAAGCCATCTTCTCATAAGCCATCTCGCTTCATATTCAACGGATAAAAATCATTATAGTAAAATTTATTTTGAAAACTATTGCAGTTTTTCTAATCGTTTGCCCTTCATCCAGTCTTAATTCCGATTTGCCCTACTATATTTCCATCGCCACACTTTCACGTATCCATGAAGCATAGTCTCTCCCATTTGCCTTGTCTTATTCCCTTAGAGTCTTCCTTCCGTCAATGTCTTCAACCGTGCAATAACCCTCAGTGCCCAATACTACACTACTACATTATTACACCACTAACACATTCGACCAAAATTAGATCGTGTTGGAGAAAACCCAGGCATTTAGCCACTAGCTTTCCAATCTTTTCTTTTCCCTGCAAGTCTTTTAATTCCTTTGTTTTCCATCACTGACGTTTTCAATTACCTACTTCGTGCAAGCCCTAATGGGTCTTCTCATTAGTTCTTCCTTTTTGTGGTTCCTTCCCTTACAAGCTATTAAACTATTTTGCCTCCCCCGTAAATTATTTTGCCTCAGAGTGAATACCAGTTTTCCCTTTACAAACGTACATGCATGGATGGCACCCTGCAAGCCACCCCTAGGTTGTACGGCAGGGGATCATTACAACCAGACACATTTCTTCTTCTGAAAAATCCCTTCCATCGGGAATTCTGTTCACCCGATCTTCCAAGAACTCCTTTATTAGACCATTTTACTTTCATAGTTTCTCTAAAACATTATTTTCTTACTGATTCGAATCTTCTTGTCCCAACTGCCCCGCTCTTCCACGCGGAGACTGTACGGCGAGTGAAGCATAAGCCTTGTTGCCTTGTGCTACGAATCAACAATATGGCGATCGCTGTAGTTTCCTTCACAATTCGCCTAGTTATCCGTAGACCGCTCATCTTTCTTCCTCAATATGACCTTACTCGAAGACTCGTCCATGTTAATTGCAATTTCAAGATTTCCTACGATATCTGAATACCTTTGGCACTCTTATGCGTATCGTTTTTTTTATTACAAGATTTTTTATCCCCATCAACGCAATTTAAAAATAAATCTTATATTACATTGGTGTATACCATGGAATTCATATCATTCAGGATTCATAGAATATCAATCAAGTCGGATTCACCACTGTGGGCGCAGAAGTTACGTGACCTTTCAAGAAACTGCGGGAGATGCCGCAACAGTAAATTTTAACGGGGTCATCCGCTAAGTGTGTAAGTTGTTGCATTGTTACGTGACCTTGGTTGATAATATGATTATGCTTTAGCAAACTTCAATGGAACATTCATTAGAATTTAGCTTGTCATAATCCGAGTTAAAGCTAAACGTATGACTTTTTTTTAATGTTAGCAAAGTCATATTATCGGGGCGAAAAAGAAATGAGCCCGTTTATTTGAACTTCGCAAAACAATATCAAATTTTGGGGCATTAAAATACGAATATTATTAGTTTGATCATCGCCAATTTTAGCATAACTTTTCCCCATCCTATCTTAGTGTTATCCACAATCTTTCAAAGTGTTAATAAAACGTAGGGACAACTTTAACTCCGATAATATAGGTTAGAAAAACACACGACACCTTGCCGTGAGTCCAGTTCTACGATAATAAAGTTTCCGAAAACATCAAATTAAAACCTTATTGTACAGCAGTTTTTAGTGAAGAAGTCAGTGGGGCAGGCTCGTGAGATTTAACTGAGTTGGTAGACACCGAAAAATCCCATTCCCTTCCGTCTCTGCTCCTGGCGACAGCGAGTGACTCAGTGGAAGTGAAAATTGTCTTTACGGCCTACCTTTTTAAAAATTATGCTCAACTCAACTAAAAGCAGAAACGAATAAAAATCATTTGGCTTTAATTTACGAGTAATGTCATCGGAAA
Organism: Hetaerina titia; assembly: GCA_037158775.1. Taxonomy (NCBI): domain Eukaryota; kingdom Metazoa; phylum Arthropoda; class Insecta; order Odonata; family Calopterygidae; genus Hetaerina; species Hetaerina titia. The sequence goes on along the minus strand of CM073768.1, from coordinate 2,019,614 downwards.
TATTCGTAGAGCACTGGTCAACGACGAAGGTAACGGTGAACGCACCTGTCTCTCACCTGAGGTATCGGAGATAAAGGTAGGTGCCCCGTGAAAATCATAGTACACGAATAATAAGTAACAATTTTTATTTGAAAATACATTATAACACTTTCAAAGTTTGGGGCAACTCTGTTAAAATTTCTATCTAAATAACTATTTTTGTATGCCAATGCCCTAAATTTGCTTACTACTCCAGGGGATTCCAAATTAGGTTCTTAATGCATTTCGTTTCTTATACCGATTTTCACATTCCCTAAACATTACAACTGTCCTGCGGCAAACCTCTGGTGCAGTGAGCACAGTCGACGTACTTACATCTGTTCTTAGTTGCTCGAAGCCGTTACCTAGGTAGTGACATGAGCGTCGCCTGATTCGTCTATTTGACTCGTGGTCAAGAAGAGGAGAAATGAAAATTAGGACGGCCATAGTATGGCAAGCGATACGAGAGCGATACATTTATTGCTCATTACTACAATAATTATTATTAATTACATTAATTACATTATTACAATAATTATATATATATATATATATATATATATATATATATATATATATATATATATATATATATATTGTGATGTATTTAGATAGTGGCATAACACCACTGATTTCTGGTGTCACCATTAGAGATTAGCATAATTACATATCATTATTATAACTAATTGTCTATGATATAAGTGCAGTATAGTCATTCTTGCCTGATCCAATCGTCATTCTGAAATAATAATATAGATCAAAACTGAATGTGTCCATACACTTTATCATATTCTATCTGAAAACTTTCTTTCATAATCATTACAAGATATCTCAAGAGATAATTGATTGAGTTTTATTTCTTGTACTGTTTAATGAACTGGGATACATTGTATCATAGAGAAATTCAAATGAAATGACAGAATTTTAGAATGTTTCCGAGAAAACGAAAAGGCCAAGGACCACTAGTATGCTTCTTTAAGGAGGAGGAGGATATATATATATATATATATATATATATATATCCTCCATATATATAACTTTTTTTCTATATATATATAAATATATATATCGATGATGCGGAAGCACTCACGAGAGCAATATAACTTTTGAACGGCACAATAATAATGTGTTCACAGAATAAAACAGATAACACGTAAAAGAACACTCACATTGTAGATTGCTCGAGCTTTCGGCCTACTACCGAGGCCTTCTTCAGGTCAGACTGAGAGGTCTTGAAGGGAGTTTGTCTGGGGAGGGAAGAAGGGGGGCGGAAGGTTTAGGGCCTGCTGGGAAGGGAATTAAAGAAAGCTATTAAGGGTGGGAATTTTAAAGGATCGGAAATATAGGATGTATGCGGATTCGCGAGTTCTCACCTCTATGTTGGTGGCTGCATCGGGTAGGGATTCTAGAATTGTTAGGGAAAAGCACTCGTCGAATGCTTTTCCCTAATCGATAGGTTGTGTGAAATTGCGTGTAAAGGGATAGGAAGAGAAGAGAGTGAGACAGAATTACAGGAGTAACGGTGATTGTCCATTCGAATGGATAAGGCGGTAATGCATTCGCCTATGTAGAATGAAGTGCATTGTTTGCACGACAAAAGATAGATAATATTTTTCGAGAGGAAGTTCGCGTGGGTACGGGATGAAGGGACAATGAGGGGATGTGGGGAGAGGGGAGCAGATCTGATCAGCAGACATGTTTTATATCGGGGGCGACACTGCCTTTGACCAATGTTTTAAAGTATCCGTCTTAGCATCCCTCCCACACTCAGACCCTCCACTGAAACTCAAAACATAAGAGCTAGCTTTCATCTGGCTCTTGGATTCCTGGAATCGCCAAAGGTCCAATATGGAAAAGAAAGGGCCAATATTAGACATTAATTGCCCCCTTTATGCATATAATTTCATCCCCTTCCGCCCCCAACAACTTACATATTCCACTTCCAACCCACCTTTTTTTAAAATTCCCGCGCCATACACTACCCCTCAAAACCCCTCACCTCGAATGCCTCCCCCCCCCTTTTTCCCCCCTTTTCCTTTCTTTTCCCCTCTTATCCCTTCTTTTTCCCCGTTTTCCCCCATTTTCCCCCTTCTCCTTCCTACCACTGCTTTCGGGCTCTCCTCTGCCTCAGTTCTGTTCCTAATTCCTCTTGAGAAAGGTGGTTGCACCACCGAAAATTCGAGAACTAGTGAGTCCCTCTTTTGTGTGTCTTGGTTTCTGTGTTTGCTGTGACTATTTAGTGAGTTTCATTAACACACACACACACACACACACACACACATATATATATGTGTGTGTGTGTGTGTGTGTGTGTGTGTGTGTGTATGTATATATAGGGTTCGTCCGGAAAATAAGTGTACTGAGCTCAGGAGAAAAATTTATTACACTTCTACATGTCTTAAGCTAATATTCCTCAAAATAGGACCCTGGTAAAATGCACTTGTTCCAGCGGCGTTCCATTTTCCTGGCACGCTCCCGCGAAGGCATCATCGGGAACCTCTCGAAGACACGTCGTCACGGCCTCTTTGACGGCGTCCAAAGTCCCGTATCGCGTTCCTTTCAAACTCCTCTTTATCTTCGGGAACAGAAAGAAGTCCGGTGGTGCCAAGTCCGGGCTGTAGGGCGGCTGCGTCAGCGGTGCCACGCCGTGCTTGGCCAAGAAGTCCGATACGACAAGCGCGGTGTGAGACAGCGCATTGTCGCTCAGGTTGTCAGTCATACGGTTGATCGCTGGCCGGACGCGGGCGACTCGTTTTCGAAGCCTGTCGAGCACTTGGACGTAAAATGCAGCATTTACAGTTTGTCGTTCAGGTACAAATTCGTAGTGGACGACTCCCCTTTTGTCAAAAAAAAAAACAATGAGCATCATAAACTTATTTTCCGGACGAACCCTGTGTGTGTGTGTATATATATATATATATATATATATATATATATATATATATATATATATATATATATATATATATATATATATATATACACATTTTTGGAAAACCCACAAACGTGTAATGTAAATTCACTGATAGTCATAACAAACACAGAAACCAAAACACAAAAGAGGAAAAACTCACTCCACACAACAGAACAGAAGTTCTGTTCCTAATTCCTGTTCAAGTTAAAGAAATGTTAAAATGGAGGGTACAAACAAGCAGATGGAACAGTTTATAAATTTCTTTGAAGTGTTCTGGACCAAATTGGTCAAAGTGGTCAGAACTTGTAGAGGGTAGTTGGGTAGGAGAAGAATTGCTTAGGCAAAGAAGCTTTCACAAGGAGCAGGGACTTGATGACTGGGATGTTCTGTAAGGATGTTAAGAAAGGTCTTTCCAAAACTTTAATATAAAACCTGTTTTTTTATAGACACAGAAACATGATTATTGAAACAGGAAATGGGTAAATTAGAGGATTTTTAAAAGTGGTTGTAGAGAAGGATGGAAAGAGTGAATTAGACTGAAAGGAAAAGAAGTATTATTTGGTAGTTATAGTGTAAATATGCAGCATATGAAACATCTTTTTCGGTTTTTGACAGTGAGTGTAAAAAATTGCCTGTGGACAACATTCCCCAGTTGAATTAATGTTGAATTTTTAATTGATAATAGAATATACCATGACCAACAGACTTTAGCACAATCCAGTGAAATGAATTATATGTAAAAATAAAGGTATTTTTCCCATAAAGAACACATTTTTATTTCTCATGATTGGATTTTAAATTTAATTAATCTTTATTAATTCTTGAAAAAATACAGTAAACTCTTCATTATCCTTCATTATCCACACTACTCTCTTTCCAAAACTCCAAAATGCTGATAAAATGACAATCATCAAAATAATTAAAGGCTTTGAATCTCCAAAAGACTATTTTTTAAACAAAGGTTGAAATACATAAGCTTTCTTAAAATGTTTTGATACCTCAAAATAAAAAATCATCAACAGTATTTAATCTTTTAATTTAAACATTTTTTTACCAACCATCATTGTTTCCCAATACAGTTTCTGTAGTATTTGTTAGCTCTGATAATGCCATATTGCCCTTCAAGGTGAGCAAATACATAGTTTAATAAGGCAACAAAATTTGAAAAAAATATACTTTCCAATGCTAAAAAGTGCAAATTAATGATAAGGACTGAAAAAGAATAGTTTCCATATATATCTGTTTATAACACAATAATCATATTTCAGTTATTCGTGTTTGACCATTATCTGTGCTTCATCATGCATTAGCATGGATAATCTAGAGTTAACTGTACATAATATTTACATAATGTAAAAATTATGATGATAATTATCCTACAGTACTAAAAATGAATCTTATTGTAATTTGCTTCTCATGGAGCTGACTCCAGAAAATTATTTAATTACATGTCCATTAAATTAGTGGTTGGAAGTAGATTGTTTAAGGATACAGCATGTTTGGCGTTAAAAGATAAACAATGATCCCCTCATAATACTTCTGTGAATGTTTCTAACCTTCTTATGTTATTTCCCATGTTGTTATTGTTTGTACCATTTTCATAGTATTTTAGTAATTTATTTTCAGTATTATGTGTGCATGTAGGAAACTTAGGAATACTTTTTTGAGAATAATTTTTTTTAACAGGTTGAAAACATGGTTGCCCTTTGTCTTTTGGCAGATGAATGGTATGGCATTATGTATACTTGGGCTGATAGCAAGAAAAAGTCTAATCTAATGTTGATCATATTTGAACCTCGTAAGTACCTTTCCTGTTTCTGTTTGGGGTTTGTTTGTCTTCATTCAATAGGTGTGCCCCCTATTGGGAAATATTCAGGTATTTTGCATGAGGTGGAAATGGCTTTATACCAGCCAGCTAAGGCAGTTATGCATTATGTTATTGAATCATAAACTTAAGCCCTTAAAAATACCTTGAGTTAATGTTATTCAATGGTGTAAAAACTTGTGTGCTAAAAGTGGTAGTCCTATAAAAGAAAAAATAAAGTCAGAGAGTAATGAAAGCACTTTTCAATTCAATAATTGCATCATGTAGATATTCTCTTGAAATACATAGAGTACTTGGTTGAAAATATGTCTTAGGAGTAGAATTGGAGTCCATTTCTTTTGACTGAATTTATAGTATAATGCAACAATTTCAGAGAGTAAAAATCATTCGCCTTGACCGGGATCCTGGTCAAGGCGAATGATTTTTACTCTCTGAAATTGTTGTACTATAATGCACACATAGCGGGTGACTCCGTTAAAGTTACTGTTACAGTTTCTTGGAATTTATAGTATGTGTTCATTTCAACAATTTTCACCAATGTGTTCAATTCAACAATATTTGTTTAGCATCAGTGTCTTTAAGTTGAACATTTATTTCATGAACTTGGATTGTACTCTTCATTGTTCAAAGTTATATTTATTTATTTTGCATTAGTCCAAAAACAGCACTTTGACCTTTACATTGGACTTACATGACTTCCTGACACATACAGTTCTAGCAGAATTATAGTGCAGTCTAAAAAGTTCACACAGTATCATAAGGGTTGGGAGATTTGACCAATGAGAAGAATACAGCAGGGATAAGAACTGTGTGTAAGAAACGATTGATCCCATGGGCCAGTAAAGCATTTTTTGGTTGGGACTTCTGCTGGTCAGTTGTCCTTACCTCCATTAATCCTCATCTTTCTACTCCTTCCTAGCCAACTTTCCCCACTCCCTAACACATCTCAATGCCACAAGTTTTGGCTTTGTCTATCCCCTTGGAACAGTTTATGATAATCATACCAGAAAGTCGCCTGTGGTAGATGTTGAAATCATGAATATGAAAAAAACCAAAGTAGGACTCTTTGAAATATATTTGGTGTAACAAAAAGATCTTTTCTGAATTGACTTTGCACTATAGCATTGTGATCATTGATGGACAAAGTCTCCTAATAAATGTATTCAAGTTCTTTCATACATTTTATATTAAATATAGATTAAACTTATTAAAAACATTTAAAGATGGGCCCTTTTCCGATGACATCAAGGATATAATACGAACCCCAACGTATTACGGTCGAAGGGATCACGAATATAAGACTAGAGAGATAGACTGCAAGACTGACAGGTTTAAAATGTCATTTTTTCCAAGAACGATAAGGGACCAGAATGCTTGTAGCCGAAATTCCCCAAGACTTAGTTCATTACAATAAGTATTAACGTACAGGTTAGGGACTACGCGAAAATGTATACAAATGTGTGTGTATATATATGTATATTTTACTAGTGAGTCCCTCTTTTGTGTGTTTTGGTTTCTGTGTTTGTTATGACTATTAGTGAATTTACATTATATATATATATATTTTTTTTTAGGTAATCTACCCGTTAAGGTAGGTTTTTGGATGGACAAAAACTATCAAATAAACATTTTGTGACTGCCCACCTTGCAAACTAATCTATATCAGGTCCCTCTTCATCTCGGTGTACTTCTTTCCTCCCTTCATCCCGTCCAACATCCCTATCCTGTTCCTACCCTTACCTCGCTTGCCCAACATTCTCCCCTCTATTACCCTCTTCAACATTCCACTACTGCTCAATACGCCTTTCATCCATTTTTCCTGCCTCCATAGGATTTCTCTCAACAAACCCTTCTCCTCCCCCACCATTTCTAGTACTTCCTCATTTGTTTTCCTTTCGGTCCATTTCACCTTCTCCATTCTTCTCCACACCCACATTTCAAAAGCCTCCAATCTACGTCTACCCTCCTGCTTCAGTGACCACGTTTCCGCGCCGTACATAGCTACGCTCCATATCAGAGTTTTTACGAGTCTTGTCTTAAAATCCCTACTCAACGTCCCCGTCATCAACTCCCTCCTCCTTGAGAAAGCCTCCTTGCCTAGCGCAATTCTTCTCCTTACGTCCCTACCACTTTGACCGTGTTGGTCCAAAACACTTCCGAGATATGTAAACTGTTCTATATATATATATATATATATATATATATATATATATATATATATATATATATATATATTCATTCAAACAGAAATAGGTATAAGGAAAGGGGATAGGAAAACACATAAAAGGCGAAGACAGTATATATATGTATATTTATATATGTAGCGGGTCGCGGTGGTCTAGTGGGTAGAGTGTTGGACTACTGACCGGAGGGTCCTGGGTTCGATTCCCGAGCAAGGCACTTTGGGCACCTGCAGCTCCACCCAAGCTAGTTGATTTTTCGGGTACCAGATCTTCCTGGGAAACCATAACCGGCACAGGGAAAGGAACTGGCCCACCTACCCTGATGTGTGAATATTCACGCACCGTCGGGCTTGGTACAGGGTGAGCTCTACCATCACCTACTAAACCGACCTTCGGGTTGATTACTGTGTTTATGGTTTTTTTATATATATATGTGAATATGTATATATTTTTTCTTACAGGTTCCCCCCACCTTTCCTCACCTAACCCCCAACCCCCTCAACCCTTACCCTTCCCTCATGGTGCTACACCTCCTGCCACACACCTTTTTGTGGCTCGCAGGGTATTTATGTAGATGTAGATATATTAAAATAATTTCATTCTATAAACTTTTTAAATGAAAAAGCACTTTATCAATGATAGGATTATAGATCTGCTTAATGAATTGCTTTTTGGAAATCCATGTTATATCATACATTTTTGTCTAGAAAACAAATCAAGTTTAAGGATAATGTAGGGCTTTTTAAAATTGTGGAAAAATGTAAATGCCAGTCATTAAAATGCAAGGTTTCACTTCACTTTCATCATTTTTCCAAGAATATAGATCTAGAAGTTTCATTTTAGTGATTAACAGAATTGTCAGAGTCAGGATTACCAGAACTTCCGGGGTAATCATAGGCGGTACAGGGAAAGGAACGGATCCCTCTACCCTGATGTGTGACTGTTGGCCTTAGCTGAGCCTTAAAAACCTATCAAAATGATCTTAAGGTTGATAATTATGGTTGGTTTAAGCGGAAGCATAGGCCAATTTATTTTTTTACTTTATTTAAATGGTCTTGATTCACAAGTCTTAGATTGAACTTCCAGTTGTTATGTGTAGTATATTTTAGAGTTTATGCAGTCTCTAAGTCAGCCTCTGTAGCAGGGTAACATCCTCGTCTACCAATCCAAGGGTCGCGGATTCGATTCCCGCCTGGGTGGGTTTTTCTTCGCCTAGGGCTTGGGTGTTTGTAATCGTCTCCATTGATGTAATATCTGTGATGCATGCATTAGGTGGAAGAAAGGACTATAAGTCTCAACCTTGTTCAATTAAGTCGATAAATAAATAAGATAAGTGAGAATTCAGTAAATATCAGGAGATTCCGGAAGGTATCAGTTAAAATATCTTATGGTTAGGAACAGCAGTATAATTCACACAGTTTCCTGGGAGCAGATGTGTACTCAGGCCATAATTTAGTAATGTTCAAGTGTAACCTCCCAATAGATAAAACAGGGAAGGTGGTTTAGGAAAAGAGAGTTTGGAAGCATTGACCCTAATGACAAGGAAGGGGCATCAGCAGGCTGCAGAGGAAATCATGAATGATGAATGGGGTCCAGGCACTAAAGAGATAAAAGAATCCCCAAAGCTTTTTTTGGTTTCAATTCCCTTAATTCCCATTCTATCTCTCAATTAAGTAAACTTGGGCCTTGACCATCCCCGTCCACATCATATTCATAATACTAAAAATACACCACTTTTCAATTCTCATTGCCCAAAATATCATACAGCTTGGTTGAGGGTGCCCAGAGGTGCCACCTGGAATAGAGTTCTGTGGTCAATACTCCAATGCCCACTGGACTACCACATTCATGTATGATGTGAATATGATAACATTTTTGGATGAGTATGCCTCTGAATTTTTTCACCATTATTTTTAATAGTAGAGTGGTTCAATGTAAGTAGAAGAAAGATGTGGTAGTCCATGATGTAGAGCCTTGGACTACTGACTAGAGGGGGTGGGGGTTTGGTTCCTGTGTATGCCTCTGGCCACCCTCAGCTCCACCCAAGTTGTGTGATTTTTTTGGGCACCAGATCTTCCCGGGAAACCATAGGCAGCACAGGGAAAGGAACTAACCCCCTTAATACCCTGAGATGTGAGTTTCACATGCTGCTGGGATTGGGTATGCTCACTCTCACCTATCAAACCTATGTTCTGTTTGAAAACTACAGTATTATAGTTTTATTTTAAATACTTGGGAGATATGACTAGCCTTTGTTGTAGATGCTTCTGTGGTGATATAAATATGATACTAGGCTTTTGAAGGCTCCTGCATGTTCAGGTCACTTCAGACCTCAAGATGCTGAATGTAACCTCAGCAAAATAATTGTTTAGCCAAATGAAACAATGAGTGAGCAACCCAAAAACTTGGGTGACAATTGTGAATCACATGTTATTCATTGACATGATATTCAGTGTACATTTTAATTTAATGGAATAGCATTTCAACCAGATTTCTTTTGTTCAGGAACTAGATCGAGTCAGAAGAGCTACCCTATCATTCGGCTTCATTGATTTGCTGGATGGTCTTGCTGCCATCTTTGAAAGAGAATGCACCCTCCTTCCAGGAGAAGCCTATCCAGATTGTGCACTTCAGCTAACTCATGCTACAAGCATCTTACGTAAGCAATGCAGTCCTGATTTGAAATATAAGTCCTCTGAGAACAAAACTCATAAACAATGATTAACATTGCATTTCCTTGTGTATGACACATTTTTTGATTATATTAAGTTGAAGTATTGTGTGTACAAAGAATAACATTCTTTAAAAAAATTCATATTTAGAAAAAAATTAATTTCATTAATTATAAATATGTAATTAATATTCATGATTAGTATTATTATTTATTGATGATCCTACCAGGTGAAATTATTATTGCTCCCAACAGCACAGCTCTAGGGTCCATCAGAAAGCACTACTACGCTTTTACTAGATCAATGCTGTAGTTTATTATTATTAGGTAATCTACTCTTTAAGGTAGGTTTTTGGATGGACACAACTATCAAATAAACATTTTGTGACTCCCCACCTTGCAAACTAATCTATATCAGATCTTCATCTATCAATCTTCATCTATCGATTCAACTATCTTCATCTCAGTGTACTTCTTTCCTCCCTTCATCCCGTCCAACATCCCTATCCTGTTCCTGCCCTTACCTCGCTTGCTCAACATTCTCCCCTCTATTACCCTCTTCAACATTCCACTACCGCTCAATACGCCCTTCATCCATTTTTCCTGCCTCCATAGGATTTCTCTCAACAAACCCCTCTCCTCACCCACCATCTCTAGTACTTCCTCATTTGTTTTCCTTTTGGTCCATTTCACCTTCTCCATTCTTCTCCACACCCACATTTCAAAAGCCTCCAATCTACGCCTATCTTCCTGCTTCAGCGACCACGTTTCCGCGCCGTACATAGCTACGCTCCATATCAGAGTTTTTACGAGTCTTGTCTTAACATCCCTACTCAACGTCCCCGTCATCAACTCCCTCCTCCTTGAGAAAGCCTCCTTGCCTAGCGCAATTCTTCTCCTTACGTCCCTACTAATTTGACCGTATTGGTCCAAAACACTTCCGAGGTATGTAAACTGTTCACCTGCTCTATTTTTTCTCCTTCTATTTTAATGTTTAGCTTAGCCTTTTTCTTTCTGGAAAATCGCATAACCTTTGTTTTATTAATGTTGATTCTCATCCCATATTTATCGCACTGAACCTCCAATTCACTCAGCAATGCTTGCAACCCCTTGGCTTGGTCATCAGCAAACCTAACTGATTTTACGAATTCCCCTCCGACTTTCATTCCTACCTCTCTTCTACTACTACCCCTCTCCCTACTTTCTCTCCTACCAGTTCTTCCCATACCTCTTTAATCATTTCCTCCACATATAAGTTGAACAGCACCGGTGACAATTGGCAACCCTGCCTTACCCCTCTTCCTAACACTGCCCATCCGGACTCTCCGTTCCCCACTCGCACCTGAGCAGTCTGAGACATGTACAGGTTGCGGATCAGTCTCCTGTCCCTCCAATCCATTCCTATTTTCTGCAATACACGCATTATTTTTTTCCAATTCACTCTATCAAACGCTTTTTCGAAATCTACAAAACAGGCAAAAACGTCCTGGTTGTATTCTATATTCCTCTCAATTAGTGATCTCATTACTGCAATGGCATCACGCGTACCTCTTCCCTTCCTAAACCCAAACTGATCATCCACTAAGTAATCATTTGCCTTACTCTCTGTCCTTTTGTTGATGATCCTGAGAATAACTTAAGCTGCGTGGGATATCAAACTTATTGTTCTGTAATCCTCGCATGATATAGCCTTTGTCTTTTTTGGAATAGGAACTAACACCGATCTCACAAAATCTTCCGGCCACATTCCTTCTTCATAGATACTACGAATCAGTCCATATAGGGCCTTCTTCCCGCATTTTCCTAAACATTTCAACAGTTCTACAGGGATGTTGTCCACCCCCACGGCCTTATTTGCTTTCATCTCCTTTAATGCCCTTTCTATTTCATCGTCGAGTATGCCTGGACCTAAGCTATCTTCTTCTACGTCATGTTCCTTTTCTATGTCTAACCTTGTCAGCCTAAGTTCTTTACCATACAGTGTTTCTATATATTCCTTCCATCTGTCTTGGATTTTTCCTGGTTCAACTATTATCTTACCCCACTTATCTTTAACTGTTAGCACAGATCTTGCCTTCTTACTTCCCGATAATAACTTAACCTTGCTGTATAGAGCACCAATTTCACCCTTCTTCTGTAAATTTCCATATCCTCGCATTGCGTTTTCCACCATTCTTCTTTGGCTTTATTTGTGGCCCTTCTCAATTTATTGTTTAACTCTTTGTACTTCATTTTGCCCAACTCTGTGTTTACATTTTTCCATCTTCTCCTCTCACCCATCTTTGCAATCATCTCATCCGTTACCCATGGTTTCCTTATCCTTTTCCCGTTAACGGTTCCTATAGTGTCTTTAGCGGCTTCCAATATCCCTTTCTTGATACATTCCTATTTTTCTTCGATAGTACTCAGTTCTTTATCGTCATCCATTATTTTCTCTACAGCCTGCTGATACTCCTTCCTCGTATAACCATTTAATGCTTCTACGTTCCATTTCCTAACCCGCTGCCCTTGCCTTATATTCTTGAAATGGACGTTGCATTTCATAACAACTAAATTGTGGTCAGAGTCCGCATCCACTCCTGGGAAACTGTGCGAATTTATCACACTGTTCCTAAACCTGTGCCTAACCATAATATAATCTTACCTTCCTGAGTCACCTGGCATTTTCCATGTATACCTACGCCTTTTGTGATGTCTAAACCATGTGTTGGTGATGACTAACCCCTGTCTCTTGCAGAATTCAATCGCTTTCTCCCCGCGTTCATTCCTCGTGCCTAACCCATACCATAGTCCCCCAACTCACCACCCTCTCTTCCTTCGCCTACCGTTGCATTCCAATCCCCCATCACTATCAAATGTTTCTCTGCAGGAACACACGCGATGATATCCTCTAACTCATCGTACATCCTATCGACTTCTTCCTCCTTGTGGTTGCTCGGTGGCATGTATACCTGAACAATGGTCAAGTTCGTCGGCTCTGCTTTAATCTCTACGAGTAAAATTCTGTCTGTTGCTTGCTCTATGTTGACTACGCTTCTTCCTACCCCTTTATTTAAAATTACGGCAACCCCTCGTTGGCTCTCGTCCCCGCCGCTGTATATCACTCTATAATTGTCACTCCAGTAATCCCGGCTATCCTTCCATCTCACCTCGCAGAGACCTAAAACATCTATATTACCTCTTTCCATCTCTCGCTTAATATTTTCTAATTTTCCTGTCGTCAACATTGTCCTGACGTTCCATGTTCCTATTCTAACTACTTTCGTCTTCTTCTGCGTCTTCTCTCCTGCTGCTGTTGCTGTAGTTTATGAGGAGTGAATTTTAGGGTACGAGAATAACATTGCTGGTTAAATTAAAAGCACCTGAACACTGCTAGGTAAAATGAGACTTATTGTTAAAGTTGCCATTGATAATAAAAAAAGTTTTAAAATAAAACATTTTTTAATGTAGTCTCCATTGAGTGTTATGATAAGCGAAAATCATGAAGCTTTATGATGTTAGATGATTCTGGGAAAGATTTGGACCTAAAAATTAAACAAAGATCAGTTTTCAGCATTAGGAAATGAATTTTAAGAACAAAATTTTATTCATTTCTAAACAACGAGTACGAAACACAAACTCAGCGACTAGTTACCCAAAAATGACATTCCTCTTTGCATATTCACAAAGAAAACCTAATGATGGATTAAGTGAATTTTCAAAACCCCATAAATGTTTACCTAATCTTGTTAAATATCTTCCTCAAACTCAAAAATAGCATATTAATCCCATGTGTTCTAAATGCTTGGTGAATAAAAAGTATAAGCAGAGTCGCTCCTTTTATATAAAATTGTTTCTAGATTCCAAATGCCAATGCCACTCAGCACTGGATTTTATATAACCATGATATTCACAGTTTTACAAATTTATCTGACATAGGAAAAATATAAGAATTCTTAAAGTGAATTGTAACACTTTAGCAGTTTTCCCAGAGTCGAAACTTTGATGAATCACTTATTTGTTTCTGAGAACATCATTTCCTCAAAATCCTAAAGCCAATTTTCAAGATTTAAATGACAAAAAAAGCTTTCATTATAGCATAGAAGATGTAAAGTAAATATTTCACTGTAGAGAACCTATAGCATCATAAATGTCAGAAAATATCATTAGAATCTCAGAATAATGATCAACCTGTTGCATCGAAAGGTAAATGTAGATTCATTAGAAGGAAGACTCAGAGGAAGACGCTGCACTATAAAATTGATAGCTAATTTGTGCAAAAAGCAATTCAGATATTGTTATTATTATACCTCACTGAGGAACATACCCTTCGCAGGCTTCATTTCATCTGGTCCCTAAACTTATATCTATCTGACATGGGTTATCGGAACGCACAAAGCCTTCCACGACGTCAAGGCTATTGTCCAGGGGGGGAAATCGGGTTTAACCCCAGCAATATATTATACTATACGTATGCTCACATTATATGATTATTTGTATTTCACTGATAAAATTTGAGAGCGTTCTTCATACCATCTCAAAATTGACATATCGGTATTCTGACATACTTTTTTCATTATTCGTAGTATTATCTAGCGAAAAATATGGGGCTTGATTATCAACTGCGTATTTTGTACGGTTACCTCACACGAAAGCGCCCTTTTTTCATTTTTCGTATTCTGTCTAAAATAGGACATATTTCTCTCAAAATTCTGCATTTTTAAATTCTGACTTGCAAGGGCGTATTGAAAAGTAAGGTCTCCTATTTTTTTTCATGGACAATCAAGTATATTCTGAACTTTGCGTGCATCGTTAGAAAGGTTGAGCATTTAGCTATTTTTCTACATAGTCGGCTTAATCAATCACTTTTTGCATCCTTGTAACCAGATTTTTAATACCGGCGTCGTACTTTTCTCCCGCAAATAGGTTCTCCTGAAGTAGATTCTGCTTAATGTGATCACTGATAATTATTTCAAAAATGGTTTGCAGGCCTTAATTAAGTTAAGTAAAGTTTTGAGTAACAATAAATTCAGATTTGATAAAATAAAAGCTCTAATGTTAAGAGTTAAACACTTTACTCATTAAAAAAACACAATATTCAACAGGAAGGTCGGTATGGTAGGTGATGGTAGTGTTCACCCAGTAAGGCTGACGGCGTGTAAAAATTCACACATCAGGCTAGGGGGGCCAGTTCCTTTACCTGTGCTGATTATGGTTTCTCAGGGAGATCTGGTGCCCAAAAAATCACATAGCTTGGGTGTAGCTGCAGGTGCCCAGAGTGGCTTGCCCTGGAATCCAACCCGGTCGGTATTCCAACGCTCTACCCCATGGACTACCGCAACCTAACTTACAACCCAACCTTAATCTTTGATACGCACGCTGGAATGCTAATGACCAATTTCAAGGAAGTAATAAAAGATGACGCATGGAGAAAGATAGTGGATAGCATTGTTTCAAGTACTTGCAGAGAAGAAAGAAGATCTGACAAGAACACCAATCATTAGTCCAATCCAGAATGCTTCAAGTGCTCAAATTTTAGAAAGAAATTATTCATTCGTAATTATAAACCTGAATAAATTATAATTTAAATTTGAAATAGGGATGAAATAATTTTATTGACTTATCCAAGAGCATAATGATTTGTGTCCTCCGTCTCTCTAACGAGGTAATAGAGCAAACCACTCCAAATATATTGCGCATCTTAAGCAGTTATGATGGCCATGTATAAAAATGATTCATATCCACTATGAGGCCAACCAACTGCCCAGCAGTAAGAGAGGCACAGTTTTCACCACACAAAATCCTTGCTGAATTGAAAATAAAAAAGACAGATTTTTTGTACCCTGCAAGCCATCGCTAGGGTATGTGGCAGGGGATGAATACCAAACAGACTAATGTCAACCCGAATATGAACCTACTGACACTGAAAAATATTATTCTGATCCCTTATTGTTCTGTGCAAAATTGACATCTTAAATCTATCTCTTCTGCACTTAATCACTCTAATTTGATTGATATGATCTCTCCTACCGTAGTAAGATGGGGGTAATAATACATTTTCAACATCAATGCTAAAGAGACGACCTTTCAATTTATGCAAGAACTTTAATCAGTAATTTAGCCTTCGTTCTATTAAGTGATTCCCAGCCTGGCCGCTCTAATATTTTTTATAGGTTACTAGGTTTATCATAATAACGTTTTACAAAAATAGATCCTCCACGCTGCACACGATCCGATTTGGAACTCAAGCCAACTTCTTGAGGATCCCACATACATGCAGCATATCCTAAAAGAGGCCTAACTGACGACATTTAACATTTCTCTTTGACCTTTTCATCACATTTACCTAGTACTCTTCTGATAAATCCTAATTTTTTGTTAGCTTGTCCATATATTCCCCCTAGTATGTGTTTCACCCCTGGAGAGAGATCGTGAGTGGGGGCAACGAGTCTAATCGAGTCTACACATTCTATTTTGGTGTTCCTGATGCAGTTAGTTGTTCAAAGGAGAATTACTCTTTTTTCCAAAAATTTATCACTATGCACCTTTTTAAGTTTAATTCTAATTGCCATGTATGGCACCAAGCATAAATATTATTTAGTCTGCCTGAATTATTTGTCTCAAGAGACATATTTGAATTTAAATCGCCAAGCGCCAATATATTTTATGTTTCTTTATGATATTAAGTACTTTATCTGGCTTTTTGATATAAATCTTTATGTCCACAGAGGGATTTATCCAATTATCAATATTGTATTCTTACTTTAATTGCAACGGCTTCCAACTGTTTCTCAATGCAGCAAGTCTATCTTTCTGAAAGTACTATTTTCGGAAATATAAATCGGCATCACTACTCTTCTTTTATTTTTCCGTACAAATTTTAAGAAAATATATAGTTCTTAATGACACTTCCTCATTGACGTCGAAGTGTTCGTTACAACAAAAAATATTAGAATTGTTTTTGTTCGCCTGAAATTCTATTTCATTAAATTTGTTTCTAAAACATTTTACATTCAAACAAAAAATAGAAAATATACAAATTACTCATTATCTCAACAGTGTCAAGCAGAGAAAAATATGATAATATCAAATAAGAATTGGAATGGTGAATGTTAACCCATCGAAACGTTCCAATTTGATTTTCACCAAATAATAATAACTGGGAACTTACCAACAATCGATCGCTTCTTATACGCTTCTATCATTCGCAGCATATCAACACACCGGAAATAATTAAACTGCGTTTATGATTTAAATAAGTCACATTTGGAAGATAACCTTAAAATCTACATACGACGACAGAAGCTGTTAATGCATGCGTCGTTGGTGTAACTGTTCCACCCCAAAAGGTATGAAACCAGAAATAAAAAAAGAACCACGAATACCAGTGAATTCAAAAGTAACATATAGGAGTACCTATATATATAGTAATGTAAATTCACTAACTAGTCGACACAAACACTGAAACTAAAAGTTCTGTTCCTAATTCCTCTTGAGAAAGGTGGTTGTACCACCGAACATTCGAGAACCAGTGAGTCCCTCTTTTACATGTTTTAGTTTCTGTGTGTGTCGACTAGTTAGTGAATGTACATTATTGTGCACGTTCGTGGGTTTTTAAGAAAGTGACTTTATATGTATAGTAATATGTAGGAGTACCTAAGAACTAGTGGTAGCGATTAACATGAAGTACCTTTAAAGCACAATTATAATGATATGGATAACTTATTCCCACTCAAATATAATGCGAAATTATCTGAGATGAATGTCGCTGCCAGATTAAATCCAGAAAACGTGTTTATGAGACTTTCGAAATAATTGCTGCTAACCACCGCCAATACACGGGCCAATTTCAACCACGCAAAGCAGGCCGCTAAAAAGCGCAACTTAAGTCTCATCCCGAAAGAAGTACACCACCGAGCCAATAGATGGCAAGGGTGTGGAGTGACCTTGGACTTCGTATGTGTCATTACAGACAGTCAAAGACGGTAGGTGCCTCCAGACTACGGAAGACGGCGTCCCGCCGAAAGGCTCCGAAAGGCAAAAAAACACTGAATAAATCGTACTCAATTTACTCAAGGCAAAAAATCGGGTCGTCATATTTTGCATGGAATAACGATAAAAAATAGGGGAATATTTTCCAATAGTCGTAATCAAACATCTGTTATGAAATTCGTAATAAGGTTAAGAAAGTAAACTTTTTTGTTTCTTTCTCTCAAGGCCGTAAGATCACACAGCAAATCTAACCTATTTTTTGCCTACCAATCAAAGATTTCATTCCTTTTTTGGGACAGTACACTTAATACACTACACTTAGC
Source organism: Hetaerina titia (assembly GCA_037158775.1). Classification (NCBI taxonomy): domain Eukaryota; kingdom Metazoa; phylum Arthropoda; class Insecta; order Odonata; family Calopterygidae; genus Hetaerina; species Hetaerina titia. The sequence continues at coordinate 2,001,709 of CM073768.1, read as the reverse complement.
CTTTCTGAAAATATTCTCGTCGGTGCCGTTATAATTTTACTAAATAGCTGCCTGCTCTTGAGAACACCTTGGTAAAAAGTGTATCTTAATTTTACATAACTGCTGGAAGTCATGAAAAACCAGAGTTATATAAAAGCGCACTTTTTTAATCAAGAAATTTTTCAAGGGTGACAAATGAGGAAAAGTTTTCATGCATACGGTAGACCTTGATCAAATAATTCGCGCAAAAGACCATCATGTATCCTTCGTGTATATGAAAAGAATGCCTATACACTATTTCTAGTCTTCTCTGGTCGATGGCTGTTTCCTTTCCCAAACCCACAAAATGCCATCCTTCTTAATTACCAATAAAAATAATAATAAATTAATGGTCATAAAAAGTAGTTTCATGAAATCAAATGTTTAAAATAATTCTTCAAGAGATCCTGCGATACACTTGGAAAGAGATACATGTTGTTGACCTTGAACTTGGATCAACTCGTCGATTTACCGCATAGTTTCACGGGAATCTCGTTTCCCCTGCACATGACCCGTTCGATAAGTAGCAAGTCAGCTGAGGCGGGTCTTCCCCAGGGCTCTCTCCTCAATCCATTCTTGTTCAATTTATTCGTCAATGACATGCCGACAACGCCCCACACGTCCCTATACATGTTATGCAGACGACACCGCCATTGCTGCTACGTCTCGTGTGCGCTCGGCGAACATCCGACGCCTCAACACCCACCTACGGAAACTTCAAAAGTGGACCAAAACATGAAAAATTCTGATTAACGCGGAAAAAAGTACACATGTCCACTTCACCCGACGCCGCCCACGTACACCACACCTGTCGCTTACTCTACATGAACATAGCATTCCGAGAGCTAAGTCGCACCGTTTCCTTGGCGTCATTCTCGACGACAAACTCACCTTCAAACCCCACCTGGACTCTTGCCGTACGAAAGCTACCTTTGCTGTCAATCAACTCCGCTGTCTTGCGTCGGCGACCTCCCCGATCAGTCATAAGGACCGGGTGCGCCCATTCACGGCGATCGTACGGCCTAAGTTTCTCTTTGCCTGCCGTATTTTTGCAGTACGGAAGATGATATGGCGCCACCTCGAAACAATACAAAACATCTCCATCCGGCGCTTGTTAATGGTTAGGCGCCTCACGCGGATGGCCGAGGTGCGTGCCGCTCATCGTCTTCCGTCCGCCGCGGACTTCATCCGTTCTCGGGTCGCGAACTTTCATTCGCGACTCGGCAAAACTGGAAATGCTCTCCTATCCGACATCTGGGATTACGATATCGACTGTAAGCATACATATACACTGCCTAAGGACGTAACTCGCCCATGAGTCTTTCCTATGTCTGATAATTTTAAGTTTTATTCATTCTCCTCTTAATGCTAGTTTGTATCTCGCGTTTGCATACCGCTATAGTCCACCTGCACGGACAATATTTCTAATTTACGCAAAACTTTCCAATATGTATGGTACCATAAAACAAAATAAAACTATATACATATATAAAAAGTTTCATTTAATATATTAGTAATATATATGAACCATGAACACAGTAATCTACCCGAAGGTCGGTTTAGTAGGTGATGGTACAGCTCACCCATGTACCAAGCCCCCTACCCTGAATATTCACACATCAGGGTAGGGGGGTCAGTTCCTGTGCTGGTTATGGTTTCCCAGGAAGATCTGGTACCCGAAAAATCAACTAGTTTGGTTGGAGCTGCAGGTGCCCGGGAGTGGAAGCGGCTTGCCCGGGAATCGAACCCGGGACCCTTCGGTCAGTAGCCCTACACTCTACCCACTGGACCACCGCGACCAACTTATCATCCTCACAGTTTAACTACATCCTCCGCCTAGTTTAACTTAGTCTCTAAATGAGCCGTTACATGTCGCCTTCAAACATCATTGTAACCTCTATTATAACAACTCATAATCTTAAGTTTCGCGTTTCTCACAAACAACACGCACACGGGTGAGAGGTTTTTTTTTGGAATGTCATGGTTTTATCTTGTTTGTTAAATGACCGGTTGGGGTGGGTTTTCGCTCACCGGGACGGTGTATGTGTGCCTGTATGGGCCGACAATGAACGCTGGCGATAAGTAGCAAGTCAAGTTATTTCACTAATTAGAACCAACTCGTTCCTGATGGATCTCTCTCCTGATAAATTTGATCTCTTAACGAGAACCGAGGCGATCAAACTTAAACTCATTCGTACAATTGCAATTCATTCATCGGCAGCTTATTAGAGCCACTTTGTCACAATGCCAGATTCTGCTTTAATTGCATTAAATTCAAGAAACTGTAACAGTAACTTTAACGGAGTCACCCGCTATGTGTGCATTATAATGCAATAGCATGATTTTCATGGCCTTAAGTCCACAGGTCGAAACGCGAAAATATTCCTTTCCGTTGCATTAAACAATTTAAGTATTTTAAAAAAGGGATTCGTTTACAATTTAATGTACTCGTTTCAAAAATTAAACTGTATTACCTTGTATTATAATTTATTCCATGAAAAAATAATAATAAATCATAATAAAACGTTTCCATCGGTGCGAGATTGAGACTAGACAGTCCCTTCTTACTCCTAATCCCTCGTCATTTACATGAAGAAATACGTCAACAACCACTACAGGAAAGAATGTAAACATTTTTACAGTGATAGTAGGAAAATAAGAATTAAACTTATAAAAATTACAAATAAAAATCGGTACCTTTGTTTTATTTATGAAATTACAGCTGTTTCTCCAGCAAGAAAATATTTTCTTTTACTTTGTCATGATTGCTCCCACTTAATATGCATGGCAGCAATGTCAACAAATATAGAATTCCAAACTATATTACAATAACCTCAAATAATACTCCACACACATTCCACCTCCATTCTTTCCATCAAGCAAGGATCCCTCCTTCCCCCCGTTTCTCGCTTGTCCAACGTCCATTCGAGTCTCCAACACAATTTTCCATCCTACTCCGCACACAACCGATGCCTGTTATCTTATTTCAACCATGGTGCATGCCATTTGCGTGGTTCAGCGCCGCACAAGTCCATCGCACATCCTTACTCAACGTCCCTGTCGTCAATTCCCTCTTACAGGTGAAATCTTTTTTGCCTAACCCTAATCTTACTCTTACGTCCTTATTACATTATGGGTTTCATGTTGTATTATTATGGATTAAATGGAAGAAGGGACCATTTGGCCTAATTTTCGCCCAAATAAAGACGAAAAATCTATCTATTACGTGAGGACCATTTTGGTCCAAAACACTTACAAGAGAGGTAATCTGTTTCACAGACTCTAATTTATGAAATCCTATTTTAACGTTTAAATTAGCCTTTCTCTTCCTCTAAAACCTCGAAAACATTTTCTTTTAGATATTTATATCTCATACCCATTGCATTGATTTTTCAATGCGCTCATCAATGCATGCAACCCCTTGGCGGATTGACTTGAGCTTGATCGTCCGCAAACCTAATTGATTTTATAAATTGTACATCGACTTTCATTCCCATCTCCAGTTCTTCCTATACCCCTTTAACCATTTCCTTCACATACTTTTGCGTGGAAAAGTTCGGATGATAATGGACACTCCTGTCTCACTCCTCCTCCTAGCATTTCCCCTCCAGATTCTCCTTCCGCCATACTCATCCGACCAGTCTGAAGCATGCATAGAAAAAATAATATTAGTTCTACCCAATGTCATCCATCGAACGCTTTTTCCAAATCTACAAAATAAACAAATATACATCCTGATAGTAGTATACGTACGTTACTCCCGTTTAGTGACCTCATTACTGCGGTGGTATCACGCGTGCCTTTTCTGAACCAAAACTATTCATCCCCCAAGTAATCATTTTCTCCCCTCTCCAAATTCTTATTAATGATCCTTAGAACCACTTTAGGTGCGACATCAAACTTTTAGTTCTGTAGTATTCAGACACGGTCTTTCCCTTTTTTGGGTTGTTCCCGCTGTGAAATAAATCTATAATTAATAAATAATTTACATTTACAATCCCTGTCAAAATAGAATTTTATCACTCGGAATTCATCATGGTAGAAGTCTTTTACAATAATTTGACGAAAAGGATAGACGGCAGGTACCAACAGAGCGAAGGTACGATTGGCTGTACCAATTTTACAGCAACATACTCAATTTTGTGGGAATGGGATATGCATCATTTTGTAACAATGATGCAATCTTCCGGCAAATTTCCTCCTTCAAAAATGAATTAAACAATAAAAACTCTTCCTTCAGTATTTTTTCTATATCCTTAAGTATTTTTACGGGAATGTTAACTATTTCCACAGCATTGTTAGATTTCAATTACGAGGCGTATTCTTAAAGTAAGTACCGTTTGCTTATATTGGCGCTTCAGAACACAGTTTTGCTCCTGCAGCGCCATCTATTGATTCATTGAGAAGCTATAGCAGCATTTGTTTTGTTTCAGAAGTCGTTTGCTTGTCCGTGCATGCAAACTACAATGTCCGCGACAATCGTTGATCCCACCAGCTGTGAAGTGCGTTCTGTCATACGATTCTTGTATGCAAAAGGATTGTTGGCCGCTGAAATTCATCGGGAATTATGCCTAGTTTATAAACCCACAGTTATGAGTGAAGGACAGGTTAGACAATGGTGCTGTGATTTTAAAAATGGACGAACAAATGTCCACGACGAAGAGCGAAGTGGCAGGCCCAGTATTCTGACCGATTATATTGTTTCGCAAGTGGAACAAAAACTGCGATGTGATCGTCGATTGACAATTAATGGCCTGGCAGAACGATTTCCTCAACTTGGACGCACTACCGTCTACAATATTGTTACGGAAAACCTCGGATACCACACATTGCGTGCAAGGTGGGTAGCGAAAATGCTCCCCAAAAACCATCACAAAGAGCAAAGAATGTCCAGTGGACGAGAGTTTTTGGGTCGTTGGGAACTCTTTAAACCACCCACCGTACAGTCCTGACCTTACACCCAGCGACTACTTCCTCTCCTTGCACTTGAAACAGTGGTTCGGTGGACAACGTTTCTAAACCAAAGAGCAACTCAAAAACGGCGTTGTCGATTGGTTCAACCCTCAGGCGGCGAGTTTCTATGCAGAGGGGTTAAAGAAGCTGGTGCAGCGGTAAGAAAAATGCTTAGAAGTGAACGGCGATTATGTAGATAAGTGAAGTAGGTTTGTAGCTAACTAAAAGTGCCAATAAAATGTGTTTCATATGAGTATATTTTTTCCTGTGACCAAACGGGCCTTACTTTATGAACACGCCTCGTATCTTAAGAATGCCATTTCTATTTTGCAATCACCTATGCCTGGACGTAAGTTATCCCGATAACGTACAGACGTCCCATTCTTTTTCTACGTGTGAATATGATGACCTAATCTCTTTACCATATACATACTCTATACATTCTTTCCTTCTGGCTAAAAACTTTCCTGGTTCATTTAATTTTCCGGCTGCACCTTTTATTGTGCTCACCGATTTCTCCTTCTTACTTTCTGACATTGCTTTCACTTTCTTGTACACCGCACTCGTTTCTCTCGTCCTTCCTCTCTCTGGGTACTTCTCGCTCTAAGTATATCCTCACTCTGCGTCTTCCAGCACGCCACATTAGCCCTACTAATGTATCGCCTCAATTTATTATTTATCCATTTGTACTTAATTCTATTTTGAATATTCTTCAATTTTATTCTCCTTCTAACAATCTCGTCTATTTCTATGGTTTCCTTATCGCTTTCCTGTTAACTGCTCCGTTTTTACTATAGCTACCTTTTTTGCTCACCACTTCCCTTTTTTGATGTCCACATTACTCAACCCGTCTGTTTCACTCATAAAATTTTCCATTGCCTCTTGCCATTCCTTTCCTCTCATTCCGGTTAATGTTTCCACGATCCGATTCCATCTTCCCTTTTTTATCCTCATTAATTGTATTTAAATGGAACAAAATTATGACCTTAGTCAGTATCCGCTCTTGGGAAACGATGAGAAATGGTTACGCTGTTCGTAAATCTTAAACTAGACCTTAAAGCCTGCCCTCCCATGGACTGCAACCTTGACGTGGTGGAAGGACAGGTGCGTTCCGATGACCCCTAGAGCTGTGCTGGCGGGAGTAACAATAATTGCTCCTGATAGGGTCACCCATGCCAGATAGGTCGAAGGTTAGGAGCCAGACGAAAGGTAGTCCACGCAGCATCTGTTCCTCAGTGAGGCGGCTGCAAAGGCATCTGACCCCAGTGGGGCGGCCATTAAGTAATGGTGTCACGTTAAAAACACTATTCACGAAGGCAACGGGAAAAAACTTTAATTGTTATTCCCAAGATTTTTATGATGGACAGTATAGAGAAATTGAGTCCTGGAAACTGCGGCACTCGGCCCAAGTGACCGTGTGTCGTGCCCGGCAGCGGGGGAGGCAAGGCTTCCGCGGTCGTCATCCCACGAAATCCTTGCATGGGAGAAATAACAGAAGCAGGACAGAAGACGCAGAAGAAGACGAAAGTAGTTATAGTAAAAACGTATTACGTAAAAGATTACTGGCGACACCACTCAACAAACAACGCTATTTCAAAGAGTTGGAGAACATTAAACAAATAGCCATTAACAACGGATACACACCTCAAATTATAGGCAAATTAGTTAGAAACAAAAAAAGAAAACTTGCTAATAAACATATAACACTCCTACCACAACGGGAAGACAGCAATAACAAATTTATCGCATTACCTTTCTACCCCACATTAAAGCGAGGCCTTGTTAAGGTCTTTAAACAAATTGGCACCAAAGTCACTTACTCTAACCGTAACACTCTTCTTACGTGTTTAGGGAACCCGAAAGAGAGAGCACCACATTTAGACAAATCGGGTATTTACGAAATAGCTTGCTCATACTGCCAACTCTCCTACATTGGACAGACGAAACGTAATCCCAAAATCAGATTTAAGGAACACATAGCACACTTTAAGAGCGGACGTTTCGAAAGATCAGCTGTCGCCAAACACCTTTTTGAAACTGAACACTCCATCACTCAAAACGACTTAACATTATTAAAACCGATACAACACTGTAAACTCGATGCATGTGAGAGTTTACACATTCGATTAAACAAGAATAAACTTATGAACAATGAACTAGGCATCATCAACAGTTCACTTTTTAATTTCGTTAGTCAATTCAAAAATAGGCAGCCCCCTCCTAATAACCACCACTCTTCCCCCTCTCCTTCACACGTGACCTCAACAAACTCCCCCCCCCACCTACCGAACTTCGCTTAACCCCTCCCCCCTTGCCCCTCCAACTATACTATATATGCCTCACCCCTCGACCTGAACACCCATTTGACTTTGGACAGTGCCTAGTGCATAGTATTCTTCCAAGTTCAAGTTCCCTTTTGATTTTCTCCCCGTAGATGGTCACCTGGTGACCTAAATACCGGTATTGGAGTTCTTCTTCATTATTTTCATTGGCTATAGGATTTTCTTCCTTTTGACAACTTGTTCAACAGCCAATAGCTCCACATCCTCTATTTTTTAGGATAGGGATGTTGGACGGAAGGAAGAGAGAAAGGAAGTACCCAGAGATGAAGGGAGACCTGATTTAGATTAGGTTGCTTGATCATGTTTTGTTGGGGGTCACAAAATGTTTATTTGACAACTGTGTCCATCCGAAAACCTACCTTAACCGGTAGATTACCTAATGGATATGGATAATTATCTAATAATAATAATAATGGAAAGGAAAATTGAAGATAACCTATCGGCAAACTATTTTGGCTTTAGGAAGAACAGATGAACCACGGAAGCCATAATCTGTCTGAGATACATGATAGAAAAAACAATGCACGTGAACATACAAATTTATGTAGCATTCATGGACTAGAAAAAAGCCTTTGAAAATGTGGAATGGAACAAGATGTTTGGAGTGCTGGATTAAATCGGAATAGATTACAACAAGAGAAGAATAATCTATCGGCTATACAAGAAGCAAGTAGTCACAGCGCGAATGAGAGATGTAGAGGCTAAAATTAACAAAGAAGTTAGGCAAGGATGCAACCTCTCACCTCCATCGTTCAACATGCACCTGGAGGAGACAATAACAGAAGCACAAGGCATCGGATTAAATGGAATCGGGATCAATGGAGAAGAGATAATCATGCCACGCTTTGCCGACGAAATCGCAATGATAGCAGAAAACCAGGAGGATCTTCAAAGGTCACTAAACCTATTGGATCAAGTTCTACAAAGATACGACATGAATATAAGCAAGACGAAGACTAAAATCCTAGTGTGTGGAAGTACAGTAGTCACACCGAAAGGACAAAAAGATTAGAGCAAGTGGATTCCTTCACCTATATCTGAAGTACCATCATGTGGGACGGAAGAAGATAGATAAAATGATAGAAGACAAGATAAGACAGACATCAAGCGAAGAATGGCTCAAGCTAAGAGGTATGATGTCACAATGAAAAGACAATTTCTGTGTTCAAAAAAGATAGGACTATAGCCGAGGAAACATTGCGTGAAAGCATTATATATATATATATATATATATATATATATATATATATATATATATATATATATATATATATATATATATATATATATAACCTTAAACACAGTAATCAACCCGAAGGTCGGTTTGGTAGGTGATGGTAGAGCTCACCCATGTACCAAGCCCTATACGGCGTGTGAATATTCACACATCAGGGTAGGGGGGCCAGTTCCCTTCCCTGTGCCGGTTATGGTTTCCCAGGAAGATCTGGTACCCGAAAAATCAACTAGCTTGGGTGGAGCTGCAGGTGCCCAAAGTGCCTTGCCCGGGAATGGAACCCGGGACCCTCCGGTCAGTAGTCCAACGCTCTACCCGCTAGACCACCGCGACTCACATATATATAAATAAATAAATAAATAAATATATATATATATATATATATGTTAGACAGTAACACAGCACGAGGACACATAAAAAGAACACTCACAATAATATCTTGATAATTTCGACGGACTCGAGCTCCGTCCTCTTCGGAAGATAAGATATGACTGAGGAAAAGGGTACGTGATGCAGAGAGAGTAGGGGATGAGGGAGAGGGGAAAACAGGTAGTGGAGGAGGGGTATGTGGAGGGGGAAAAAGCGGAGCGGAGAACAGGTGGTGGGAGAGGGGTGAAGGAGGAAATTATGGAGGGGGAAAGGGAGGCAAGAGGGGAGCGGAGATGGAATAAGGAGGATGCGGAAATAGTAACAAGCGACGCAGAAAACTAACAATTCATCCACAGATACCACAACACCCATGACCAAAGCATCAACTCACCAAGTCATCATTAGGCCTCGACAAGTCAAAACCCAGGACAAGGATGACAAAATGTATGCGGATGAATAAATTGTCCCACCACCTCGCGAGAAACAAATCCAACTCCATTCACCCAAGCCCCCCCCCCACCCATTTAGTGAACGACATTGAGACCCGGATGTTGATAGGCTTTACACAGTCATATAAATGCCTATTCCATTGTCCTCTAGTTTGAGGGCTAGGGCGCGTTTGAGGGCCCAACTCCAAGCACCGATTTTCTCATTGACCTTTCTAGCATCATCCTAACCCGTAACTCTATTTCTTTAATGACAATTTTTATCTCCAAATCAAGGACTGTGCCATGGCAAGTAGATTCAGCCCGTCATACGCAAACCTCCACCTCGGTGTCCTGGAAGAGAATTTCCACACGATTGACAAGCAAACGGCTTCTGAAACAAAACAAATGCTGCCATAGCTTCTCAATGAATCAGTAGATGGCGCTGCAGGAGCAAAACTGTGTTCTGAAGCGCCAATATTTAAATATAAGCAAACGGTACTTACTTTAAGAATATATATATATATATTTATATTTACTTTCGTGATCTGCTCAAAAACCGCCTTCCCCATATGTCTTGTGTTCGCCTTTCATGTGTTTTCCTTTATACCTATTTCTGTTTGAATGAATATTTGTGCGCCGTATGGCGGGATTTTAAAGTTTGAATATATATATATATATATATATATATATATATATATATATATATATATATATATATATATATATATATGTATATATATATATACACTTTTTTGGAAAACCCACAAACGTGCAATGTAAATTCACTGATAGTCATAACATACACAGAAACCAAAACACAAAAGAGGAAAAACTCACTGGTTCTCGAATTTTCGGTGGTCCAACCACCTTTCTCAAGAGGAATTAGGAACAGAACTCTGTTCTGTTCCTAATTCCTCTTGAGAAAGGTGGTTGGACCACCGAAAATTCGAGAACCAGTGAGTTTTTCCTCTTTTGTGTTTTGGTTTCTGTGTATGTTATGACTATCAGTGAATTTATATATATATATATATATATATATATATATATATGTATGTATGTATAAAACATAAACAGAGTTATCAACCCGAATGTCGGTTTAGTAGGCATACTACATCATATATATTTAGTAGGCATTTAGTAGGCATATAACATCATATAAACCATAAGCACAGTAATCAACCCGAAGGTCGGTTTAGTAGGTGATGGTAGAGCTCACCCATGTCCCAAGCCCGACGGCGTGTGAATATTCACACATCAGGGTAGAGGGGCCAGTTCCTTTCCCTGTGCCGGTTATGGTTCCCCAGGAAGATCTGGTACCCGAAAAATCAACTATCTTAGGTGGAGCTGCAGGTGCCCAAAGTGTCTTGCCCGGGAATCGAACCCGGGACCCTCCGGTCAGTAGTCCAACGCTCTACCCACTACACCACCGCGACCCACATAACATCATATATATAACCATACATGTATATAAAACCGTGTGTGTATATATATATATATATATATATATATATATATATATATATATATATATATATACACTTTTTTGGAAAACCCACAAACGTGTAATGTAAATTCACTGATAGTCATAACAAACACAGAAACCAAAACACAAAAGAGGAAAAACTCCTCTAGAGTTCTGAGAGTTCTGTTCCTAATTCCTCTTGAGAAAGGTGGTTGGACCACCGAAAATTCGAGAACCAGTGAGTTTTTCCTCTTTTGTGTTTTGGTTTCTGTGTTTGTTATGACTATCAGTGAATTTATATATATATATATATATATATATATATATATATATATATATATATATATATATATATATATATATATATATATATATCCCACGAAACCCTTGCAGGGAAGAAATAACTGCAGCAGGACAGAAGACTCAGAGGAAGGCGAAAGTAGTTAGAATAGGAACCTGGAACGTCAGGACAATGTTGAGGAGAGGCAAATTAGAAAATATTAAACGAGAGATGGAAAGAGGTAATATAGATGTTTTAGGCCTCTGCGAGGTGAGATGGAAGGATAGCGGGGATTACTGGAGTGACAATTATAGAGTGATATACAGCGGCGGGGACGAGAGCCAACGAGGGGTTGCCGTAATTTTAAATAAAGGGGTAGGAAGAAGTGTAGTCAACATAGAGCAAGCGACAGATAGAATTTTACTCGTAGAGATTAAAGCAGAGCCGACGAACTTGGTCATTGTGCAGGTATATATGCCACCGAGCAACCACAAGGAAGAAAAGTCGATAGGATGTATGATGAGTTAGAGGATATCATCGCGAGTGTTCCTGCAGGGAAACATTTGATAGTGATGGAGGATTGGAATGCGACGGTAGGCGAAGGAAGAGATGGTGGTGAGGTGGGGGACTATGGGTTAGGCACGAGGAATGAACGCGGGGAGAAAGCAATTGAATTCTGCAAAAGACAGGGGTTAGTCATCACTAACACATGGTTTAGACACCACAAAAGGCGTAGGTATACATGGAAAATGCCAGGAGACTCAGAAAGGTATCAGTTAGATTATATTATGGTTAGGCACAGGTTTAGGAACAGTGTGATAAATTCGCACAGTTTCCCAGGAGCGGATGCGGACTCTGACCACAATAAGTTGTTATGAAATGTAATGTTCGTTTCAAGAAGATAAGGCAAGGGCGACGGGCTAGGAAATGGAATTTAGAAGCAGTAAATGGATTAACGAGGAAGGAGTATCAGCAGGCTGTAGAGAAAATGATGGATGACGGTAAAGAACTGAGTACTATCGAAGAAAAATGGGAATGTATCAAGAAAGGGATATTGGAAGCCGCTAAAGACACTATAGGAACCGTTAACGGGAAAAGGATAAGGAAACCATGGGTAACGGATGAGATGATTGCAAAGATGGGTGAGAGGAGAAGATGGAAAAATGTAAACACAGAGTTAGGCAAAATGAAGTACAAAGAGTTGATAAATTGAGAAGGGCCACAAACAAAGCAAAAGAAAAATGGTGGAAAACGCAAGGCGCGGATATGGAAAGTTTACAGAAGAAGGGTGAAATTGGTGCTCTATACAGCAAGGTTAAGTTATTATCGGGAAGTAAGAAGGCAAGATCTGTGCTCACAGTTAAAGATATTTGGGTAAGATAATAGTTGAACCAGGAAAAATTCAAGAGAGATGGAAGGAATATATAGAAACACTGTATGGTAAAGAACTTAGGCCGACAAGGTTAGACATAAAAAAGGAACATGACGTAGAAGAAGATAGCTTAGGCCCAGGCATACTCGACGATGAAATAGAAAGGGCATTAAAGGAGATGAAAGCAAATAAGGCTGTGGGGGTGGACAATATTCCTGTAGAAATGTTGAAATGGTTAGGGAAAGGTGGGAAGAAGGCCATATATGGACTGATTCGTAGTATCTATGAGGAAGGAATCTGGCCGGAAGATTTTGTGCGATCGGTGTTAGTTCCTATTCCAAAAAAGGCAAAGGCTTCGTCATGTGAGGATTACAGAACAATAAGTTTGATATCCCACGCAGCTTAAGTTAGGTTAAGTTAAGGAAGAGGTACGCGTGATGCCATTGCAGTAATGTGATCACTAGTCGAGAGGAATATAGAATACAACCAGGACGTTTTTGCCTGTTTTGTAGATTTCGAAAAAGCGTTTGATAGAGTGAATTGGAAAAAATTAATGCGTGTATTGCAGAAAAGAGTGTGTCCCGTCTATTTCTCCTTTGGTGGGTGAAACAGCTCCATAACGCCATCTCTCGGGCAACATCTATCGGAGCACTTTGGCGCTTTATAAGATCGCAGAGCTCTATTAGCTCTATTAGCTCAACTGGTAGAGCATCCGCCCGGAAAGTGGAAGGTCCGTGGTTCAAATCCCGGATAGGGAAATATTTTTTTACTTTCGTGATCTGCTCAAAAACCGCCTTCCCCACATGTCCTGTCTTCGCCTATTATGTGTTTTCCTATCCCCTTTCCTTGTGCCTGTTTCTGATTGAGTGAATATATATATATATATATATATATATATATATATATATATATATATATATATATATATATATATATATATATACATATACATGGTTCTTCCAGAAAATAAGTGTACTGAGCTCAGGAAAAAATTTATTACACTTTTACATATCTTAAGCTAATATTCCTCAAAATAGGACCCTTGTGAGTCGATACCCCTGTTCCAGCGGCGTTCCATTTTCCTGGAACGTTCCCGCGAAGGCATCATCGGGAACCTCTCGAAGACACGTCGTCACGGCCTCTTTGACGGCGTCCAAAGTCCCGTATCGCGTTTCTTTCAAACTCCTCTTTACTTCCGGAACAGAAAGAAGTCTGGTGGTGCCAAGTCCGGGCTGTAGGGCGGGTGCGGCAGCGGTGGCACGCCGTGCTTGGCCAAGAAGTCCGACACGACAAGCGCGGTGTGAGACGGCGCATTGTCGTGATTTTTTTCGCATTTGTAATTGGTCCCTAATAATCTCGTGCACTATTGTCTTTGGCACATTACACTGCTCTGCTATCATCCGAACACTAAGACAACGATCAGAGTTCAGTACATCGCGAACTTTTCGCACATTTTCGTCGGTGAGTGTCGTTGATGGGCGTCGTCGTCGTCGACCTCTTCTCTGCCCTCCACGAACATCTTGTGCCACCGAAAGATCATGTTTCTGGACATGGCTGACTCCCCGTAAGCCTGGTTAATCATACCGACAGTTTCGGTAGACGATTTCCCAAGCTTTACCGCAAATTTGATGGAATAACGCTGCTCCAAAAACCTCTGCATCGCGTTCCGTGACGTGGGTCGAGCGTGGAGGTTCGCGTTAACAGAGCTCCTCACTACACCACAGCTCAAAGCCGACTGCCTTTTTCAGCGTCGCTTGCCAACATACCCCCCTCCAATCGCAGCCCGTCAGAGCGGTGCTGGGCGCGCCTTGAGCGGCGGGAAAAAATCAGTACACTTATCTTCAGGACGAACCATGTATATACTTATATATATATATATATATATATATATATATATATATATATATATATATATATATATATATATATATATATATATATATATATATATATATATATATATAATTATTGAGCAGTCCGACCTGAAGAAGACCTCGGAGTAGGCCGAAAGCTCAAATCATCAACAGTGTGAGTGTCCTTTTACGTGTTATCTGTTTTTTTCCGTGTTATATTGTGCCGTGCAAAGTGCCTGAAGGTTATATATATATATATATATATATATATATATATATATATATATATATATATATATATATACTGTTCTTCGCTACCCGCCAACTCTAATCCTCCCGCTCCCATACACAGCGCCTTAACTAAGTTCCGCCCGCCATCCCACTTCGAGCCTAAACCTTTACCCCCGAATCACCCTGTCGAAATATTTATTAATCTTCTCCTATCTAAAATATCTAGTCCCTCTTTCCTCAACTCTCTGAACCCAAAACCTAACCTCTCCCCTGCAGAAGAATCCGAATTGAAAAAACTAATAAAAAATCCCAACCTGGTCATCACCTCCGCTGACAAGGGCTCAACAGTGGTAGTCTTAAACACCACTGATTACCTAACAGAAGCTAACAGACTACTCGCAGATACTTCTTCGTATAAACATATTCCGTCTAACCCTAACCCTGCATTCCAAGAGGATATTATTGCTTTCCTCCGCGACAACGGCCCTAATGAAAACCTATCCCCCAGTGACATCTCCCTCCTTTCACCTTCCCATCCAAACACCCCCCACTTCTATATCCTCCCCAAGATCCACAAACCCGAAAACCCAGGGCGTCCTATAGTCTCCTCCCGCAACTCCCCGACCGAAAGAATTTCCGCCTTCGTCGACCACTATCTCCAACCTTTAGTTCACGCGTTACCCTCCTATGTCAAAGATACCTACCACTTCCTCAATCTGCTCCACTCAATTTCCCTCCCTTCTGACACCAAGATCATTATGGCCACAATTGACGTCACATCCCTATACACCTCCATCCCTCACGAAGAAGGCCTTGCTTCCCTACGCCACTTCCTCTCCAAACGCCCTAGCCGTCAAACTCCAAGCACCGATTTTCTCATTGACCTTTCTAACATCATCCTCACCCGTAACTCTTTTTCTTTTAATGACAATTTTTACCTCCAAATCAAGGGCTGTGCCATGGGAAGTAGATTCAGCCCGTCATACGCTAACCTCCACCTCGGTGTCCTGGAAGAGAAGTTCCTTTCCAGTTACCCTCTTAAACCCCTTCTGTGGCTCCGGTACATTGATGACATCTTTCTACTCTGGCCACATAACATAGACTCCCTCAATTCCTTCATCTCCTAACTTAATGATTCCTCATCTCTTTCTTTCACTTCCAACATCTCATCATCACAGATCACTTTCCTCGATGTAAATATTTCCCTAACTAACAACAAATTTCTAACCTCCGTACATACTAAACCTACTAACAAACAACAATACCTTCATTTTAACAGCTGCCACCCTACCACACCAAACGCTCCCTCCCTTACTCCCTCTCTATCCGCGGGCACCGCATTTGCAACCATCCCGAATCCCTCAACAAATACCTCAACAACCTTCACCATTCCCTCCTCCAACGGGGATACCCAGATTCTCTCCTTAACAAAAAAATCCTAAAACAATCCTACACCCCCAATCCTCCCTCAACCACAGACTCCCACCCTCTCTCAATATGCACCACCTACTTCCCTGGCATCCAGTCCCTTAAATTCATCCTCAAAGACCTGTACCCCATCCTCAAAAATCACAACGTTTCGTCCAACCTTCTTCCTAAATGCCCTTCTGTTACCTTCAAACGGCCCGCCAACCTATCAGATCTCCTCAAATCCACCAAGCCTCTTTCCAAATCCCCTCCCACCCCCAGAATCACACCCACTCCGTGCTTGCGAGCAAGATGCAAAACTTGTCATATTTTCACCACTCCACCCCTCTCCATCCCACCTTTCAACTCTCTCCCGCCCTTCCCCCACTCCTCATGCACATCTCAGAATGTAATCTATCTTCTGACTTGCAAACTCTGCCCGGCATTTTATATAGGCCAGTGCTCTACACCCCTGAACCTCAGGGTGAACAATCATCGCGCCGAACAATCCCTCCTCCCCGTCCGCGGGTCTTCCCATCCCAAAACATGCCTCCCACCACAACACCCCCTTCAACCACTATTACAATGTTTCCGTGCTAGCATCCCTTCCCCCATCCGATAACCCTATAAAATTAAAAACAATGGAATTGGCATTTATATGGCTGTGTAAAGCCTATCAACATCCGGGTCTCAATGTCGTTCATTAAATGGGGGGGTGGGGCTGGGGTGGATGGAGGTGGATTTGTTTCTTGCGAGGTGGTGGGACAATTTATTCATCCGCATACATTTTGTCATCCTTGTCCTGTGTTTTGACTTGTCAAGCCTTTATGATGACTTGGTGAGTTGATGCTTTGGTCATGGGTGTTGTGGGATCTGTGGATGAATTGTTAGTTTTCTGTGTCGCTTGTTACTATTTCCGCATCCTCCTTATTCCATCTCCGCTCCTCTCTGGCCTCCCTTTCCCCCTCCATAACCTCCTCCTTCACCCCTCTCCCACCACCTGTTCCCCGCTCCGCTTTCTCCCCCTTCATATACCCCTCCTTCACCCCTCCCCCACTGCCTGTTTTTTCCCCTCTCCCTCGTCCCATACTCTCTCTGCACCGCGTACCCTTTTCCTTAGTCATATCTTATCTTCCGAAGAAGACGGAGCTCAAGTCCGTCGAAATTATCAAGATATTATCGTGAGTGTTCTTTTTATGTGTTCTCGTGCTGTGTGTTACTGTCTAATATATATATATATATATATATATATATATATATATATATATATATATATATATATATATATATATATATATATATATATATATATATATATATATATATATATATATATATATATATATATATATAACCTTCAGGTTGATTACTGTGTTTATGGTTTATATATATATATATATACATATATATATATATATATATATATAACCCATAAACACAGTAATCAACCCGAAGGTCGGTTTACTAGGTGATGGTAGACACCCATGTACCAAGCCCTAGCCCGGCGTGTGAATATTCACACATCAGGGTAGGGGGGCCAGTTCCTTTCCCTGTGCCGGTTATGGTTTCCCAGGAAGATCTGGTACCCGAAAAATCAGCTAGCTTGGGTGGAGCTGCAGGTGCCTAAAGTGCCTTGCCCGGGAATCGAACCCCGGACCCTCCTGTCAGCAGTCCAACGCTCTACCCGCTAGACCACCGCGACCCGCACATATATATATATATATATATATATATATATATATATATATATATATATATATATATATAAGGAATCGTGTAGGTGATATTTAGGTTCTTAGCGCTTCCATCGTTAAATTTAAATTGGCATCAATAACGTCGTGAATCATGGAAATGGGTGAATAAACGAGCAGCCGCGGGAGGGGAAAAGGAATTACACAAGGTGTTCTGCCGAGTGTTAGGTCACGTACTCGCCCTCGTTTCACTCTTTCTACTCCTGTATCGAACCTGTTTCTTCGCATCCCTCGTTTTATCTGGAATTTCCAGCCTCTTTCCTTCCCACCTCCTTCCCTCGACGGACGGCGTTATGACAAATCCCTTTCCATCTTTCCAGCAAGCGCCAGCTGAATAGTATTCATAGGTGTCCTTTTTCCCCAAACCTTGTTTTGTACCTCACAATTTCTTACCGACTACTCCACGCTCATAAATGTCCGTTAAATTAGTCCTAAGATACCAACACCTTGGATCGTAGATTTTCGCGGCGTTCAGATGAATAACTCTCCATTCTCGGGATGTCACCGTGTAGGTTTGTCATAACCTACGCGGTGACACCCCGAGAATGGAGAGTCGATACCAACACCTTTTTGTCCTTCCTCAACCTTCCTTCAGCAGCACAAAATGTTCAAAATTCATTTTCACTCATTGCCCTCACGGTTATCTCTCTAGCATTTACTATCTTCCCATACTATTTCATCCCCTCTTCGAAAATTGTCAAAAATATTTGGAGTATACTTCTTCCCAACCTTCGCCGTCTATCTATTTCTCCAATTATTATTAATAGCTCAGGAAAAGAAGATAAATTTAGAGAGTATTTGGAATGCAATGAATAAATACAAAGACACTGTGAAGCAATTGGTTACTCGTAGAAAGAATACGAAGTCATAACAGCATAAATAATGAATATTCCTAAATTTTGATTTATCTCCCGTTACCCTACCACCTTTTCACCCCTGTTCACAGCTCTTAAGATTTTGGAGTCAGGGTCTCAGTGGCATTACATGCCATCTGTGTTCAGACGGCGTAACATTATTGTTCCTGATAGTGATAGTGGTGGAAATAAGATAGATGAAGATAAAAAATACCCCGTGCCAACCAACCAACTTCCTCAGACTGGTTGATATTTTCTTCAAAAATAAAGCAAAACGTCCGAGATTTCAGAGACTTTGTTACTTCCATAACAATTTTTCATTGGGCAATCTCAGTTGTTAACATGAACATATGCAATAAGGTAATATGAGAAATTAAAACGTACTTGACATAAACATGCTAGGAGGTAAAAAAAAGTGCTGAGACTGCCGCAAAAGTTTAAGCCTCTGCGAAGTTCATGCTAATTTGTTTTGAGAATTATTTAATTTGTTATCAGTAACATTTAATGCAACTTAATTCATTGTAACTACTGTAACCGTATGGTTTTCCCTGATAAAATACATATAGCTTTAGCACAATTGCTTAAAACATTTTTTCGTTTTATTTAGTAGCCTATGGACCACTGCTAGGGTGTTTGCTAGGAGGATTACACACCAGACTACTTTTAACCCAAAACACGTTTCCCTCTTAGCTCGGTCGGACAAACAATATTTTACAAGTATTCCGATCCATTATCGTTCGCGGGAAAAATGGCATCCTAAATCTTTCTGTTCTGCACTTAAGAGATATCCTTCCAATCCATACACCTTTTTGGTGGCTCGCAGGGTACTTATGTAGATGTAGATGAAGAGATTTCATCTGTAAACTAACCCTCGCTCCGTGAATGCCATCCTAGTTCATTTAATCATTTTGGATACGCTACCAAGTTTACATAACAACGTTTCACAAATCTAACTCCTCTACGCTGCATGCGATCCAATTCGGCAATCAATCCAACTTCGTGAGGATCTCATATGCTTGAAGCATATTCTAAATGAGGCCTGACCAGCGAAAGATAACATTTGTCCCTAACATTTTGATCACATTTCCCAAGTGCTCAATCCTAATGTAATTTTTAGTTTGCCCACACATTCCCTGTCTTTTGCTAGAGATGGACTTCGGAAAGTAATTGATTTTTTAAGATATTTGATATTGACAACATTTTTACTTACAGTTAAACAAAATTTAGCTGTTTGCTAAACTAATTGCTTAACTTTTTAGCCATGATTATTGTAAATCCAGTCACAATTAATCATTTTGACCAACAACCGCTAAAACAATTTCGGCGAAAATGAATACCAGCGGTAAAAAATATTTTTTCGAACTCCTTGGATGGGAAAAAGTGCAAGCGATGTACGTCAATTTGAGACTAAGTAGCCAATATATCTGTGATTCTATTGAAAAAATGTGATGCTCAATTTAGAGTCCTCAATCCAAAAGAAAACTTTCATGCGAATTTTACAAGCCGCTGGGCGACAAATATGGTTGACCAAGATTAGCAGATCAAAAGTTTCTTATCCCAAAACGACGATCGCAGCATTATAGTCGGTGGAGATTTCAATGTCGCATCTATGGATTAGAACACACAGTTTTAAACTGGGGGGTGAAGACAAAGATACCTGAGAGTCGCTATTGTATTCTTTTATGTTGAACCCCTTGCATGAACTTGTCACTTCACCAACCAAGGGCGATAATATTCTTGACTTGTTAGCAACGAACATACCCGAAAAAGTTTTGTCTCTAGGAACTATGATAGAAATTAATGACCACAGGGCTCTTCCTATATGGGGGTCCGAAATAAGAAACCTAAAAGAAAATTAAACTCGTTTCAAGAAGGGGACTATAATGACTTCAAACTCGTGTTACATAATCAATTGGCAAATTAAAAAAAAACGTAAAACGTTTAAAAAACACCAATAAACGCAATGCGACAACCACGCGTTATAATATTCAAACTTGCTACTTTGAACATAGTATTGGTTCCCGTACCTAAAAGTTTTCCGCTTTCACTAAGCATTGGCTAAAGATGGCAATTATATAACATTAGGTTGGGGAAAAAGAAATCCTTTATTTTCTCGGTAGATGGCTGTAGTGAATCTGTAGTGATGGCTGTAGTGTAGTATCTCGTAAAGTACCGATCAAACAATTTCAAGTTTATGCTCGTTGTCAAGGTGATATATGACACCAAAAAAATTCTTTTGCCGTTTTTGTTTGTTCCATTCAGTTGTGAGTTACAGGATGTTAACAATGGAAGTCAACAAAGAGAAAACTCGGTACATTTTACAGTTTTTCTTTGATAAAGGCGAAAATGCAAGCCAGGCCACTGAAATTGTAAATGGTGCTTATGGTGCCGATACTGTAACAGCTAATTACGTGCAATTTTGCTTTCCATTCAGGCATTTCTGATGTTAAAGATGCACCTCGCATAGGCAGGCCCGTCGTCGAAAATGTCGATAAAAATATCGACATAAATAATCAAAGTTGACCGGAATGTTAGTAGTATTAGCATCGTTCAGGAGCTAAAGATCGACCATAAAACAGTGTAAAATCGAAAAGAAGCTCGATGTTTGGCTGCCACACCAATTAACACTAAGAAACATGATGAATCGAATTTCCATCTGCGAAGCCTTGGCCAAACGGAATGAACTCGACCCATTTCTTAAACGGATGGTGACTGGAAATGAGAAATGGGTCACATACGACAATATTGTGCAAAAACGATCGTGGTCAAAGCGTGGTGAAGCGGCTCAAACGGTGGCCGGACCAGGACTAACGGCCAGGAGGTGTATTTGTATTAGGTGTAGGTTCTATTGTGTATTTGGTGGGACTTCAAAAAGTCATTTATTATGAGCTGCTTCCGTATAGCCAAACACTAAATTCAGATCTCTACTGCCAATAACTAGCGATTTGAAGCTAGCGATTGACCAGAAACGGCCAGCGTTGGCCAACAGAAGAGTCGTTGTATTTCATCAGGGCAGCGTAAGGCCGCACACGTCTGTAGTGACTCGCCAGAAACTCCGGGAGCTTGGCTGGGAGGTTTTAATGCATCCAAGAGATTACCACCATTTTCTGGCATTGAAAAACTTCCTCAGTGATAAGAAATTGCGATCAAGAGAAGATTGTGAAAATAGATTACTAGAGCATTTTGCCAATAAGGACCAAGACTTCTTTGAGAGAAGCATTTTGAAGCTACCTTTAAAATGGCCACAAATTATACAACAAAACGGTGCATATTTGACCCAAATCGGACAATCCGAAATATATTAAATAAAGTTTTGAATTTCACGCAAAAATAATGGATTTCTATATCCCCAATCAAATATATAAAATTTTATTTTAGATAACTCATTCGAAGTTTATGAATTTCAATCCCTTGAGAATGAGACTGTGACAGCGGGTAATGAGAAAATCTCATGAATTTTTGAGAACAGGAAGATGGTGGCAACATTAGAGGCATGTTTCCCTTACCCAGTGCTACGTTTTAGTTCCAATTTTCTGAAAAACCATCAGGAGGGACGGAGCATTTGTGAGGCAAATTTTGATAAGCCTGAACCAAGGGGTCACTGTGCGTTACATTATTTAGAGAGATATAGGTTATCTTTAGGATCGGATGAGCATATGGTAATCTGTTCTTATCTAATTTATTATTTTATTACATTCGATTACCCTGCAGTACCTCTTAGTACCCTGAAAGCCACCGCTAAGGGTAGTGGCAGGGGGCACACCAGACTACTTTTGACCCAAAATTCTCTTCCATCCTTGGGCGGTCGGACAATTTTACCGTTAAAGTACTACTTATTCTGATCCCTTATCGACATCTTAAATCTGTCTATTCCACACTTGATCTATCTAATTTTACTGACATGATCTCTCCTACCGTAGTACGATGGTGGTTAAAATACATTTTCAACATCACTGCTAAAGAGACCCGCTTCCAATTCATATGCAAGAGATTTAATCTGTAATTTAGCCTTCGCTCCGAGAGTGATTCCCAACCTAGCTGCTCTAATAATCTAGATAGGAAACTGAGTTTATCAAAACAAAGTTTTACAAATCCAGCTCCTCTACGCTGCACGCGATCTAAGTCGTCCATTAATGAACTTCATGAGGATCCCATTTGCCAACGGTATATCCTAAATTAGGTCTAACCAGCGACAGATAATGTTTCTCCTTGACCTTTTAATCACATTTCATCTACACTTATGATCACACCAAACGAGAGTGAAATTCCTCCACCGCAGACCTAGGTCACATGTCACCGTTCTGCTGAGACTAGTTAATCAAAGCTACCCAACAGTCCCGCGGAACAAAAATTCGACACATAATAGCAACAGTTAGTATTAAGTTACGTAACATAACGTATACGTAACATATTTGGACAATGCGTTCGATGGTTACGTGATACCGAATGAAAAATCTCGAAACGATCGTTTTGAATGTTATGTAATAACTCCTCCATACTGAGAAGACTTCTATCCTTAGGGATTATAAGCTCACATGGTGTGAAAATTATAACAAAATTCTGTAACTAAGCACGAATTTCCTCGCTCTCTGTCAAACAGTAAATTTATCTGATGGAAAATAAACCGGAAATGTATCATGTAAATGTAACCAGTAATTTAAAACCATAATGTACCAGTAAATTTATCTGATGGAAAATAAAAGACCTCCGAGGAGGCAGTAGACATTTCTTAGATATTTTAGTACACTATAAGCCACCGCTAGGGTATGTGGCAGGGTGTGAATATACATAAGACTAATTTTTACCCGAACATGACCATACAGCGGTCGAACAATGTTATCCAGTATCGTTCGTGGGAAAAAATGACATCTTAAGTCTGTCTGTTTTACAATTAATCTCCCTACTACCTATTGTCATGATCTCTTCAACTGTAGTGCGATGGGTTTGACAATACATTTTCAACATCACCGCCAAAGAGGGGTCCTTCTAATTTATGCAAAAGGGTTAATCTGTAATTTGACCTCGTTCCGTGAGTGATTCCAACCCTATAATCTTTAATATTTTGGATACGCTACTGAGTTCACCATAACAACGCTAGATAAATCTAGCTCCTCTTTGCGCTGCACGCGATCCAATTCGGCAATTGATTCAACTCTTGGTTCTTTCTTCAACCTAACTCTGTGATTGCATTTTTCCATTTCATTCTCTCGCTTGTCTTTCCAATCATTTCGTCCGTAATCCCGGGTTTACTCGTCCTTTACCTAATTAAGTTTGTTAGCGAAAGTACTCTCCATCCATCAGCTGATTGATTAATATATCCCAATTGTGTCATCCATTTTTGCCCCAATTTTGCCAAATGCAAAAACCCAACTGTGTCAGCGAGAGACGAGCACGTTGGTCTGCCAGCGCACATACGATAACGAGGTGAGCACATACAAAAGCTACGCATTTCCTTCTAAGAGCATAAACAAGATAAGAAATTTGTGTTTGTTTCCAGAACGAATCAAAAGAGAGCTGTCTGTCGTTTTCACTTGTGTTTACTGTTAGGCGACCAACTTACTCGATCCATATCCCCCAAATTGTCTTCCTTGCAATGCCTGTGAAGGCCGTTTCAAAGTACATATATTCGTCGTAGATCGTCGCCGTTGCGAGGTGTATGGGGTCCATATCACATCCATACACTTTTCGCGTAACCGTATTCTTGGAGATCTCCGCCGCTGAAGATTCAACAGCGCTCTCACTTAAATCGACCCTGGATGAACATTTAAGTTGAAATCGGGTTCAGGGAGACGAATCGAGTAGGAATGTTTATGGGCAAGTGAATGTTTATGTATGTGGTATTTGGAAATAACGGAGTAGATACTGAATTCGTTCCGAATCACTGTGACGCTTCATGTTCTGGTGACATAACTCTTCTATCGCCCGTGGACGCTTTTGCTCTCGAGCTCTTACGTCACTCATTTTCGTCAGGGGCACCGCCTCGCCCGCCACCCCTGACCTCGCGCGAAGGAATACGATGGAAGCTGGCGGAGGGGAAGGCGAATCGAAGGCCAGTCCCTCTTCCCGGGATGTTCGTACCGTGGCGGAAGAGCTCACGGCCGCTGCCCTCCCCCCCGATGCCCCCGCGTTGCCCCCTCGTGCAACCCTCCCGCCCCCGACGGTTGACCGTCCTCGTTGGGGTAGGTGGGCGGTGGGGTGGCTCCGCGTAGACTGCAGGGTGTGCACGAGGGAGGGGGTGGCGATGGAGGGGAAAGACTTGGAGTGAAGAGGGCCCGCAGCGGCGGCGATCGCTTTAGTCAGGGTTCAGGAGCCGCATCGGCAACTGAGTCTCGAAGGGAGCCATGGGAGGACATCCCGCCATCCCCTGAGAGTCGTCGCGCGTGGATGTGGTGCGAGGGCGTCGTCTGTCGCTCAATCAGGTGAGAGTGTTCCGTGCGGGCAATACCTCTGCAGAGAAGGAAACTGCAGGTGACTGCGTGGTAGCAATTGACTCACTTCCGAAGAAGTGACATTTGGCACTGGAGCGCAAGTGAAACAAGCCCATTTTTGGAGAATATTCTGAGTGTGCCCATTGCTTCATTATGTAAGTCGGAAATCCGATGGAAGTTACGTGAAAATGTGGTTTGACGATTTCAAATTGTTGTGCTCGGAAGAAAATAATTTCGTGGATATAACGAATATTTAGGGGTTTCCACTTGTTCATTCAATTCTACGATTACTCTAATCGGTATTTTCCTAATTCTTCATGACTTATTCGAACTGAAATGAAAGTAGTTACGTTGCAATTCCACGCAAACTTCATTGAAGACACCACCTAGGTTTCATGACGTTGGATGTCGTCATTAGTTTTGGGTGGAATAACAAAGTGACCACTTTCATTTCAGTGTGTTGAGTAAATTCCATCAATTTACGCCTGAGACGATAATGTTCCATTGTACGTATCACTTTTACGTGGACTGATTTTGGTCTAAATTTTGCGAAATCATTTCGGAAGATTAGGCGAGGACAATTGAGCGAGAAAACGGATTCTTAAAGGAAACGAATGAAGTATTAGGAGAAATAAGTGCACGTCCTGTGTTCAATAAGAGACCGAATTGCTTTCGAGGTCTCATAACGTACAAGGTGGCTAGGCGGCATCAATCGTACAATGTTGTGTATTCAGTCTAATTGTATTTCATCCGCCACCGAAGATCGTTCTTTTCCCATACCGTTTCTGTATTAACACTTGAGTTCCAATGTGAACTTGAAGATGTTTGTAGTCGCAGTTACTAACATTGTCTGAATTACATAACTGAACAAGTTTTTTTCTAATTTTATAGGATTTATAACTTGTTCAGCGCGTGTCTGCAGTGAAACATCGCTGAAAATGCAAACACACACTCACTGGCGGTATTGTCCCGGATAATTAATACCATGGATGCATAGTATGTGCCCGGAAGAAGAAATTTTTCGCGCGTCACCTGTCGCTGTCACTCGCACAAGTCACGGCCTTGCCTCGACTCCAATCTGGCATTTCAATCGGTCCAATTTCATTCACGGTGGGGCTTGAAATTGAAATTCTTATTCCATTCTTGCATTGCCATATCTGCATCTTCGAACACAACGGAAACCGAAAACATGGACATTGAGAGAACCCCTGGTGAATTGGAAAGGCCAGCCGCGGATTTGTAGAGTGGCGTCACGATGTCATCATCGGTTGAACGCATGGTGCAGTGAGTAGTCATTCTCCTCCGTGCATCAAGTCACTTTGTTTGGATGGCGCCAATAGCAGCGGAATGCGTTACCCTCCTTACGCTAAAGGCAATTGACTGACCGCTGTCACCCCTGGTTATTCATGAAGACGTCACAACCCACGATAGACAAGGCGGACGGTCCCTTCAGTTTCTTCAGTGCTCCTGTCGGACTCGCCAAAATATCAGGGGATTCGAGTAAAACTTCTTGTTACTTGCCGCATTAGAGAAGGTGGATCCACTTTACATAAATTTAAGCCGAGGCAGGCGCCGCGATGATCGCGTGTTTAACTTCGATTGAGTGGCAATCGTCCTCGCAGAAACAGAAACTCGACTCACGTAAGTAAAATTCAAGAGACTGCGTTAAGAACGACATTCGCGATATGCACAATTGGGCAAAAATGGCTCAGGGAAAAATACTCATTAACTTAAACGGTGAACTGTTTTGAAGGGGGAAGGAACGTTTTTACAACTGTGTTGTCAGGTGTGAAATGCCAAACAATAAAGGCCCATCACTGGAAACAGACATGTAACTTTTCCAATATAGTCGCCTCTCTCCAGGGTAGAAAAAACAATCGTAATGAAGAATAGATCTTGGGCATCTTATTTCATATGAAACTATTAAAAAAGCAAATGCAATTATTTTATGACATAAACACAGTAATCAACCTAAAGGCCGGTTTGGTAGGTGATGGTAGACTACTACTAGATTGTACTACCGCCGGAGTGTAAAATCCACAATTTAACAGGGTAGGAGGGGCCAGTTCCTTTCTCTGTGCCGGTTATGGTTTCCCAGGAAGATCTGGTACCCGAAAAATCACATAGCTTGGGTGGAGATGCAGGTGCCCAGAGAGGCTTGTCCTGGAATCGAACCCGGGCCCTCCGGCCAGTGGTTCAACGCTCTACCCCTGGACTACCGCGACCCACATTTTATGATATAAGCGAGTGACATTGAAAAAAATGAAGCTGAAGAAAACCATGAGTGTAGGATGACAGACACGCAACTAAAATGTGTGACTGGAAAGATTACGTAACCCGCATTTCCCGTGAGCAAGGGAAGATTTGTCCTCGTGATGGTCTGCTGTCAATGAACCTCGTGCAACTTGAGATTATTGTGTCCAAGCGACTGACCCACTGCATATTACTAGCCGAGTAAGTCATATGCAATGAGTCAGACTAGCTAGATCTCACTACTGGTGGATAAACTTAACAAAGTACGCTCTGGGATGTCATGTGAGTAGGCTTTCTTCGGACTAATATCTGAGTAACCTGCTCTAATAAGAATCGTCTCTACCGTTTTGTAGCTTGTGTCCATCAAAATCAACCTTAATCGGCTGATTATCGATAATTTATCAGTAGGTAATCTACCGCTTAAGGTAGGTTTTTGGATGGACACAACTACCAAATAAATATTTTGTATCTCCTAGCAAAACACAAACCAGCATCCTACTCTACCAACAATTCCCTCTTCATCTCTGTGCGCTTCCTTCCACCCTTCATCCCGTCCAACATCCCTATCCTGTTCCTGCCCTTTCCTCGTTTGGCCAACATTCTCCCCTCTATTACAGTCTTCTTCAACATCACACTGCCGATCAATACGCCCTTCATCCATTTTACCTGACTCCATAGGATTTCTCTCAACAAGCCCCTCTTCTTGCCACAGAACTCAAAACTTCCGCACTTATTTCCTTTCCGGTCCATTTCACCTTCACCATCCACACCCACATCTCTGAAAAGCCTCCTATCTACTTCTATCTTCCTGCTTCAGTGACCATGTTTTCGCGCCGTACATAACTAAACTCCATTTCCGATAATAATGATTATTGACACAACTGCATTGTTTGTAAGCAAGAGAGATTCCCTAACCAGAATATAAAATAAGAGCAGATTACTCAGATATTAGTCCGAAGAAAGCCTACTCACATGACATCCCAGAGCGTACTTTGTTAAGTTTATCCACCAGTAGTGAGATCTAGCTAGTCTGACCCATTGCATATGACTTACTCGGCTAGTAATATGCAGTGGGTCAGTCGCTTGGACACAATAATCTCAAGTTGCGCGAGGTTTATTGACAGCAGACCATCACGAGGACAAAGCTTCCCTTGCTCACGGGAAATGCGGGTTACGTAATCGTTCTAGTCACAAACTTTACTCGCATACCTGTCCATGTAAAAGTTTCAGCAGACTTTTCTTTTTTTATTTTCTCAAGATTCCGACCATTAACTAGTGCTTCTTTGAGAAAGATTCCTTATCAAACACAATTCTTGTTTTGATGCCCCTACTATCTACGCTGTCCACCCTTCTCCAAAACACTTCCTATTTTAGTTTACACCCTCGAAATTTTAATCTTTATCCTTATATTTAAAAAATCAATATAGTATAGCACGTGTGTTAACTCGCATAAGATTGTATTCCAAATTTTTTGGGAAATATATAAAAAATATACTTCATTCGAAGGTTTAGATTCACTTCTTTTAAATTAAATCAAAGTTTAGGATTCTGAATTAATTAGGAAGGCATACAGGTAATATAATATTGAAGTTGCATACTGAAAAACTGTCTACATCATTAACCATTCCACATATATGCGTTTTATTCCAATATTTCATTTTCCTTTTGTCTAGACTGGAATTACTTTTTTGAAGTGAAAGGGCATAGAAGCGTAGAGGGTCGTTGTAGCGGCAGTCCGACCGGGGCTGAAATCGTGAAAATCGGAGTATTTTTCTTATCACGAATAAAACAAAGGTCTTGGACAGCTATATCTTGCTACAAGTTTGGGGGAAATTTCTACGCAGAAACGAGAAAAATGAATTTTATAGATATTTTTCTCAAATTAAAGAGAATTTTCCTCACATATATATAAATATAAATATAAATATAAATATATATATATATATATATATATATATATATATATATATATATATATATATATATATATATAATAAAGCAACCAACAACCAATCCAGCAACCTAATCTACATCAGGTCCCTCTTCATCTCAAGTACACAGAGATGAAGAGGGACCTGATGTAGAGTAGGTTGTTTTTGAGTAGGTTTGGGTTTTGCTTGGAGTTACAAAATGTTTATTTGATAGGTGTATCCATCCAAAAACCTACCTTAACCGGTAGATTACCTAATAATAATATGTATTATATTTCTATTATATAAATAACACTGTTGTCACTTATTAGAAAATCCCACGAACGTGCACAGTAATGTAAATGGATTAGTCGTCACAAACACAGAAACTGAAACACATAAAAGAGGGACTCACTGGGTCTCGAATTTTCGGTGTTGTAACCACCTTTCTCAAGAGGAGCTAGGAACAATGAGGGAGCTGTTCATAACTCCTCTTGAGAAAGGTGGTTGCACCACCGAAAATTCGAGACGCAATGAGTACCTCTTTTATGTGTTTCAGTTTCTGTGTTTGTGTCTACTAGTCCATTTACATCATTATATATACGTACATGTATAATGATGTAAATGGATGCAAATATAATGATGTATAATGATTCTGATGACGACGGCGGGGCCGTCGAAACGTCAATATATAATGTGAGTGTCCTTCCTTTATTTTTCTGTGCGTTGAATATTTTGTATCCGTGTGTTTGTGTGTGTGTGTGTGTATATATATATATATATGTATATATATATATATATGTGTGTGTGTGTGTGTGTGTGTGTGTGTGTGTGTGTGTGTGTGTATCACCCACACGTTTTTTCCGATGACGTCACCGGCCGCTTTAGTCATGGTGGATAAGGAACTGTCCCAGTCATCGGGGCTCCATGGGGTAGACGAGATGATTGAAAGTCTATTATAGTTTGACGGTCTGTTTTTTTCGGAGCCATGAGAGTAGCACCCGAAACCGTACTCTGACGGGGGTGGGGATAAGGATGAGGCTAATGCACTAGCTTCCCACAACGAGGCTCCGGGGTCGAATCTCGGAGGCGGCAGGATTTATTAGTGGTATCCCGAACCCGACTCGAGGTGCCTTGTGGAGAGTTCTTCAATTGGAGTAAACGGTCCGTCGGATGGGACGTTGAACTTTGTGGACCCACGAGCGACTATCGTTAAGAGTAGGCTTGAGCCGACGCCGGGTTCTCTCCCCCACGCCATCCCTGTTTTCCTGAACATCACACTAATACCAGATGACCCGCCTATCCCTAATTGCACAAACGATCTCATCTGTCGTTCGCTCGCCCCACCACGTGGAGGGATGTCAAAAATCATTCCCCCTGCGGTTAGGTGAAGAGGGCGGGAGGGGGATCGAGGGGCGAGGGGGATTGGGTTCCCCTCCGAGAATTCCATTGTGCTCTCCTCTTATGTAAGGGCTCGAGGACCAACTGCCAATCCGCCGTTCGCTTCGTATCTCCACCATTTAGTGTTAGCGTAGTGAGGAAAGATGGAAGCGATCATTTCACTCTTTTCTGTTTTAGGTGAACAGCCGTCGAGGATATATCTCAACGGGCAGGTTTAGAAACTGCCAGGTTTCAGCACTTGCCTGTGGGGGAAGACGACAGCTATTTGCGGGCGTCGCAAATAAGGTTTTCGTCGCTCCAGAACGGAAAAAGTGAAAAGAGCCGCGGTCTGGGTGACGCCCTCCAAAACTGTGTATATGGCATTATCCATAGCCGGAAAATACTCGAGAGGGATATAAATGAATTTAATGAATTTAAAATCACACTATTTAGGGCCTCCGGTCAGTAGCAAATCGAACAATCAGCAATACCTACTTCAGCGACGCTAGTGGACTGCTGGCGACGGAGTTACGGTTGGGGCTACCTTACTATCAAGCTTTAGCGGAAAGTGACCTTCATTTTACAGCGCAGTTTATTTTTATCAATTATACAACCCCCAAACAATTCATTGAAAATAGCCAAAGAAAATTCAATTAATGTCCAAGAAGTATTCAATTACCTAAGGTCAACCGACCGTGGCAGTCAACCCGGAAGTTGGTTGAAACGGGGAGAAGAATTCAAAACGTTGAACTCCAAGTAAGGAAGCAGTTTCTTGTTCTGTTCCACCAAGATCTTCACTTAAAAAAAATCACACTCTCTCTTGGTGTGACAGACAATAATACCTGGCCATGAATCACTCGTGTTTGGACCCAGGAATCACCAGACCCATCGGCACCTCTGCTTTCATAACCCCCCGAACACTCTCCTTTAATTCGCTACGACCAATAAAAAAATCCCAACGATCTCCTCCAGAGTTCCATCGTGAGGAGTATTCAAGGATGCGGGCGTAGTGGCGCGAGTGGGTGGGAAAAACGGAGTGCAAGAGATGAAGGACAAAATGAGGAAACTTGGGCATTCAAGGTTTTAATTTCGGTTGGTCAAGTCTACCTGACTTATGTAATTCCGATTCACGTCTGCGCTGCAGCAGACCCGAACGGCACAGACGGCGGAGCGTTGGCCTTAATTTGGCGGGCGGCGGACTCCTCGTTACGTAACAGGTTTCGCTTCGCCCGACGGAGTACATTTCGACGAAGTCATCTGTGATGCGTACATCCTTAGAGTAGAATATTTTCGTCAAAACACAAAGACTCCGCAGTTTCATCGAAGAATGACGCGTAATTGGTGGCTGGCAGGGATTGTCCGGACGTAAGAAATATGTCGACCCACGGCCATAAATATTATGTAATAAATATTTCAAACCATAAAACTTTTTTTAAATCACAAATATTTTGAAACAACCGGATTTTATTCATGCAGCATTCAATTTAGACGCAGTACATTTTCAAATACGTATTAATTCCCAAGAAGCATTGACATGTCTATCAAACATTTTGCCGGTTAAAAATTGCCGCGATCGCAAGCCACCTATTTATTGCATTGCTGACACTAGCCATCGCGGATTTTGAGCATTTCTCGGTGGTCGATCTTATGGATACTGAACGGTAATAATTGAATTGTTTACCTCCTTGATAAGAAAGTTGAAATTTCTTCTAGTTATGACTTCTATTTAAACCTCTAGTGAATCACGTTTGTTTTATCATATCATGTTCATTTTCAATCGGGGCCCACCGGTACATGGGAAGAAAGGGACGGAGTGCGAGAAATAATCACGCAGTGATGGTTAACGCGTGTCTTAACCGTAAACGTATATTCGCATCAAAAGTAAAACAACTGTAAAAACTCTACTGCTAGAAAATGCATACATACTTAGTGCGTTGTTAGCCATTTTGTTTATGTTATCTGAAATTACCTTATTCCATACGTTCAATAAATAATTTATAATTATATTGATTTATTGTCTTTAACGTTTACCCGAACATATAGCATGTAATCAGAGGTTGAACTCGATGAACTTCCCTTTTTTGAAATATGATATTAATAACATAGAAATATTTCCGCCTTTTTCGCCTTCCCCACCTCTCCTGTGCTTGTCCTTCATGTGTGTTCCTATCCCCTTTCTTTGTATATATTTCTATGTGAATGAATATTTGTTCGCCGTATGGCGGGATTTCGTGTTTGAATGGAAATATATAAACCATAAACAAAGTAATCAACCCGAAGGTCGGTTTGGTAGGTGATGGTAGAGCTCACCCATGTACCAAGTCCGACGGCGTGTGAATATTCACACATCAGGGTAGGGGGGCCTTTATGCACTGTGCTGGTTATGGTTTCCCAGGAAGATCTGGTACCCGAAAAATCAACTAGCTTGGGTGGAGCTGCAGGTGCCCAGAGTGCCTTGCCCGGGAATCGAACCCGGGACCCTCCGGTCAGTAGTCCAACGCTCTAGCCACTGGATCACCGCAACCCGCGAAAATATATATCTCAAGGAAAAAATTCGGAGGCACCGCTGTTGAGAATGAAATTGAAACCACTGATCTGGACGAATTCGTAACTCCGAACTTGTTACTGCGTCACCAATGCCAACTGAAACTCGTTATTTGATTTAATTAGACGCTTCATATTGGTCCGTTCGATAAAAAACAAAAGAATAGTCTAGTTAGTTTACGCGAACTTTTTGGGAGGGGGAGTGACCCCCTATTATCGTCCATCTATGCAAGCACATCCTGTGAACCCATCGAAAATTGTTGCCATTTTTTGCTACATCACTGATTTCTCCTTTCTTGTTTTTTTTACGCTTTATTGAATTTATTTTTAATTAGTGACATGATACGTCTCTCACGGTGTCCAAGCGTCAGCAAATATCGCTACAGAAATGAGGGGGTTGAAAAATCGCCAAAATGGCTAGAATGATGAATCGACTCTCAATCGATTGATTGGATTACGAAATGTACTAAACTAATGTACTAAAAGTAATGTACTAAAATGTACAAGTCACATCAAAACCCTGATGTGAAGAAAATAATATTTCGTTTAAAAATCATATTTTATTGTTTCGACTCGATAGACATCCATCTTTAGAATTATAATAATCCATGATAATTCATTTACGAGAGTCCTCAGATTGGTTTGGTGCACATCGTGTGGTTAATAATTTTTTTTAATATTTTTATTCAAAATAAAATGTATTATTATGCATGTATAATTATTCTTTTTCAAAACGGAATCATCTGAACTTATAGAAAATGAAAATAACGAATAGGAAAACGGTATTTAGATTTAATTCACTTTTCATCTTGGAGAGCCTGAGCGAATACCTCATAGGCGTTATGTCGGGCAACACGTGTTTAAGATGTTGATGCGTGAAGACCTCCATTATGCATAAGATGTCCGCGTTGACAGGAGCACGTGCGTAGAACTCTTGATTATATGTCCACTTCATCAAGTGTTTGTTTTCTGAAACAGTTTGAATCGATAATCACCCGGGATGGGAAATCCGGTTGTCTTAAACGTACAATTGCTCACCTGGTATTCCGTCTGCGAACTGGTTTACAGTGGTGTCCCCCGTCCACTGCTCACTCCATCTCGTTCTACCGTTTTCTCGACGGTGTCCTAGTTCAAGGGAAAGTGATTCCCTGCTTCCAATACTGTTCGATCTTCTCGCGGTCGCGGAAAGCCAAGAAGTAGGTACTTCAAGGACCATGCCTCCCAAGGACAATTCCCGTTGGATCTGTCGTCTCCTCCGCGGCCTCCCGTGAGTGCCCGTGAATTGCATAACACACAAGGTGTCACGCACTTTTTTGGTCGTGACCTTCCAGTCCAAACCCGAAGGTTCCAATCACTTTCTCACCCGGCGGCCCAGACGGTCGAAGCATGTGCGCCGACAGTAGTTTTAGGTGCCTTTGGTATCTTGCCTCATTCCTCTCCAATGGCTCCCATTGAAGATGCAGCACATAGATTCGTTAGCGCTTTCCGTAAAGGCAATATTCTCCGGAATTAGTTTTACACTGAGACCTATGCACACTTTTGGCAACATTTAAATACGAATACCCAAACAAATATTCGTTACGCCCTAAGCTACGCATTACCCTCTGTTCATCTTTCCTTGCTACGCATCTTTACTTGGCCATATTTCGGATCCCAATGCGCTTCTCCTCACCGAACTTAATTTTTTTTAGTACATTCGCTCATAAAATGTTCGTTACTTCGTGAATATACTGAATTGCAAGCCATTAAAACTGATATCCTTTGAACGAATATTCTATATATACGACCAAAACCCTTTATTATAACAATAGAAACTATGATTTTTTTCCTCATTCATCTCTTTCGATAAACGATTTCGACTCATAAATTTTCACTACTGAAAGAAGAGGTGGGATCGGCGGACCTATTTCGGGTACAGAAATAACATGAATTTAAAAAAATACAGTTATCGAGATTGAAGGCTTCCGCGGTTATGTTCTGATGTCTCGAGTTCAGGAAGTCAATGTGATTTTCATCTTTTGCCCCTTTGCGACATATGTATGTGTGTCGCCTTGGTTAACGATTCGTACATCATGTAGATAATTTATTGGTATAAAATATCACAATACCACCAAAAGAGCAAAGCACCGTGCCTCGGTACGGTATTTACAGAGAGATCATAGGAAAGGAAATGTTGATTACCATTAATTATCGATATTAAAATCTTTATTCAAGAAAAATACTCTATCAATCAATTAAAATATTCGAGGAAAACATCAATTAAGAAGCCTTCGACTCATAAATGGTAACGCTATTTACCACGAACTAATATTACCCATGCAATATTGACGTCAAAAAAATCAATTTTTAAATAATTATAGCTAAAATGGAATTCATAAGTAACTAAATGCATAAATGTGAAATTAAATAAATGCCATTTGCATCTGGCGTTTCTCTTATGGGCACAGGGAACGATATAATTACGAATGGGCACTGCGAATATCAATGAATATGCTTTCATTGCAGACAATTGCAAGAAGTAAGCTTCCGAGTAGTTCTCGTAAGTGGGAATTAAAATGGACGAAAGGAACTAAAGGCCCCAGAATCTCTATCGAAAAGAATGAAATGCTGCCTAAAGGTTTAGGGCACAAATAATCATAACTCATCCTCAGTTTTAACCAATTGACGGAAAATTCTTTAATTTGTCAAAAATAACTTCTTTGATTTTCAAATTTTCTACTCTTGAATTTTGGCTTTCTTACACCGTTAAGTTTTCTTTCAGAAAGATAACTTATATACGGCATAAGATAAGTATATATATATATATATAGGTCTGACCTGAAGAAGGCCTCGGAGTAGGCCGAAAGCTTAAATCATCTACAGTGTGTGTCCTTTTACGTGTTATCTGTTTTATTCTGTGTTCTATTGTGCCGTCCAAAATATATATATATATATATATATATATATATATATATATATATATATATATATATATATATATATATATATATATATATATATATATATATATATTCATTCAAATTGAAATAGAGATAAGGAAAATGGTAAAGGAACACATATAAAGGACAAACACAACAGAGGTGGGGATGGCGGATGTGAGCAGATCACGAATGTAAAAATATTTTCCTCGACCGGGACTTGAACACCGGATCTCTCCACTTGCCGGGTGGATGCTCTAAACCACCTGAGCTATCGAGGAAGAGTACTTTTACATTGAAATCTGCGATCTTATAAAGCGCCAAAGTGCTCCGAATCATTACCCAGAAGATGGCGTTAGGGAGCTGTTTGGCCAATGTGGCTCGTCTCTTCTTCTGGCTATGCGTGCCATGAAACGCACCGTTCCTATCCTTTATGATGTTGTATGCTTGCTAACCTACTGTCCATTCTCCTCTTGTGTTTGTCAATTTCTCCTTTGGTGGGTGTAACAGCTCCCTAACGCCATCTTCTGGGTAATGATTCGGAGCACTTTGGCGCTTTATAATATCGCAGATTTCAATGTAAAAGTACTCTTCCTCGATAGCTCAGGTGGTTTAGAGCATCCGCCCGGCAAGTGGAGAGATCCGGTGTTCAAGTCCCGGTCGAGGAAAATATTTTTACATTCGTGATCTGCTCACATCCGCCATCCCCACCTCTGTTGTGTTTGTCCTTTATATGTGTTCCTTTACCATTTTCCTTATCTCTATTTCAATTTGAATGAATATTTATTCGCCATATGGCGGTATTTCGTGTTTGAATGTATATATATATATGTATATATATATATATATATATATATATATATATATATATATATATATATATATATAATGAGAATATCTATTTTTCGGACAAAATATTTATTTATTTTTATGCATTGATGTCGTCACCTTCAAAGTAGTCCCCATTGGAGATCATGCACTTGTGCCAGCGCTTCTTCCAATCCCCGAAACACTTCTCAAACTCGATCTTTGAGATATCCTTCAGTTCTTTCAGCGATGTGCTTTTAATATAATCTACGGCTGTAAAACGACGGCCCTTCAAGGTTCTCTTAATTTTTGGAAATAGGAAAAAGTCACACGGAGCCATATCTGGCGAATATGGAGGCTGGAGACAGTATTGTTTTTGTCCAAAAATTCACGAGCAAGCAATGAAGTGTGAGCTGGTGTATTATCGTGGTGCAAAAGCCATTTTGGAACGAATTTTGCTGCCACACGTTTCATACCCAAAAAATTGGAAAAAATGTAATGACATGAACTAATCGATATGCCAACATCATCAGCGACCTCTCTAATTGTGATTCGACGATCGTTCATAACCATTTCTTTCACTTTTTCCACGTTTTCATCGACTGTTGATGTGCTGGGGCGTCCAGAGCGTTCGTCATCTTCAAGGTCTTCACGGTCTTCTTGGAAACGTTTATACCACTCGTAAACTGCTTGCCATTAAACGCACTGTTCCTATCCTCTATGACGTTGTATGACCTAACCTACTGTCCTCTCTTCTTGTGTGTTGTCTATTTCTCCTTTGGTGGGTGAAACAGCTCCCTGACGCCATCTCTCGGCCAAGGAATCGGGGAATTTGGTCCATTGAAAAGATAGCAGATCTCAGTGTGAATTAGATTTCCTCGATAACTCAAGTGGTAGAGCATCAGCCCGACAAGTGGAACATCTGTTCATGCCCTGGTCAAGGAAATATTTTAACTCTAGTAATTTGCTCGATTCCGCCTTCCCTATCTCTCCTGTGTTCGTCC
Source organism: Hetaerina titia (assembly GCA_037158775.1). Classification (NCBI taxonomy): domain Eukaryota; kingdom Metazoa; phylum Arthropoda; class Insecta; order Odonata; family Calopterygidae; genus Hetaerina; species Hetaerina titia. Next base: position 1,963,911 of record CM073768.1, on the reverse strand, counting down.
TTTATATATGGTCCTATTCCTTTTCCTTACATCTATTTCCTTATGAATGAAACTTATACCTACTAAATACTGCTGTAGACGATAACCATCGCAAACTTGTGGAAGATTTGATTCAAAATGACCGGGGAATCACTCAAAAGCGTATCGCAAACCAATTGGTCGAGTTTGCCGGGTTAAAGGCAGCCTGGCGCCAATAATCTTGCCAAATGACAACGTTCGCCCACACACCTCGGGCGCAACTGGAGAGGCTCTGCAAAACCTGTAATTCGAACCGATTCCACACCCTCCTTATTCACCCGATCTTGCGCCTAGCGATTTTTCTTTTTTTCCTTCAACTCAACAGACACCTCGAGGGTAATTATTGCACCTCGGACGATGAGGTGAAGGCAGCTGTCAAGTCCTGGATTCGAGAAAAGTCGGAAGAATGACGGTATGAAAAAGTTGTTATACGTTGGGAGAAATGTGTCCCTTAATCGCTCTGGGGTCCATTATACTGCCGTGGCATCACAGTGTGTAGCGCGTAGGTTACACGAACATGTATCTAGGGTTCAGCATAGTTGGAAGGCAAGAGCGCAGGTCATATATTGGGATAAATAAAGTAGAATCCAGCGCTTTTTGTCACTTCAGATCAGGTTACGCCTCACAGATCCCAAAAATAACAGAACAAACACAAACTTGTTTTAATGCGACATACAACCGACATGTAAAAGTAACCGACAACCCTGGCATTGACGTAGAAAGACATTTGACATGCACTTCTCCACAAACGTGTCGTAAATTACGGTCAGACACAAACAAGGGCGTTACTCAAGAGAAAAACAATCTAAATATACTTGTATTAAATTGCAGAAGCCTCAAAAATAAAAAAGCGGATCTCGAGCATATAATCCAATGTCATTCGGCTGATATAATATTAGACACAGAGAGTTGGCTGTGTAATGACATCAATGAACAAGAAATTTTCCCAATAAACTTTACAGTTTACCGACATGATAGAGGTACAAGACCCGGAGGAGGAGTTTTCGGGGCTGTGAAAAGTAATCTTGAAAGCAGACAACTTGCATTTGAAAATAATAACATAGAAAGTGTTTGGTGCACCATACTGCGATACAATCAACCCAACATTAATTTATGCTCTTTCTATAGACCCCCGGACTCAGATTTTCAAGAACTTAATACCCTCAATAAACAAATAAATAAATTTACGCGCAAAAATAATAAATGCATCAATATAATTGGTGGTGACTTTAACCTCCCTGGCATTGACTGGGATAGCAATAGCGTTAAATCTCGGACCCGTGATCGCGAATCTTGCAATTCCTTACTAAAATTGGTTCAAAGAAACTCGCTCCATCAAGCAGTACGCACTCCCACCCGTGGAGAGAACAAATTGGACTTATTTCTTACGAACACACCGGAACGCATTAATAGTGTATCAACCGACGAGGGTATAAGTGACCATAAATCTGTTATTATCAACTTGAACGTAGAAATAAAAAAGAATGTTAAGCCAAAAAGAAAAATTTATAATTATCACAAAGCTGATTTTGAAACTTTTGCCAGCCATTTAAACTCTTCACTACACGATTTCAAAACGCGCTTAAGTCTTGCCACCGTGGAAGAAACTTGGACACAGTTTGTCAAAATTATGCAAAAAGGAATCACAGATTTCATCCCTGTAAAATACGTTAAAGCAAATCGCGACCCCAGGGGGTACAACAAAGGCGTTAAAAAAGCCCTTCGAAAGCAGAGAATGTTACATTCTAGGGTAAAGAAAGCAGGTCTGAACTCAACACCCTTGGACAATAAACAGCTTTTGGACAAGTATAGGTCCTCTAAAATTGAAACTAAAACACAATTACGTAGCGCTTTGCAAGTCTTTAAACGTAAAGTACTCTGCGAGTATTTGAACACTGACCCCAAAGCTTTCTGGTCATATGTTAGGGAAGTAAATGGGGGTCAACAAAGAGTGGCTTGCTTAAGGGACTGCAACAATATCATTCATACTGACAGTGAGGGTAGAGCCAACATTCTAAACGAATTCTTCCAGAGTGTCTTCACGAACGATGTAGCCACCACGTATCTCCAAGAAACAATATATACTGAACCCATGGCAAAAATAACAGCGGACGAGCAAGGAATTACCAAATTGCTCAAAGACATTAAACCAGACAAATCCCCGGGTCCCGAAAACATACCTGCTAGGGTGCTAAAACACTTAGCTCCTAACATTTCCCCGTATCTCGAATTTATATTTAACAAATCACTGACTGAGTGCAAAGTCCCTAAGAATTGGAAAACCGCGCAAATAACGCCTATTTTTAAAAGTGGTGACAGGGAGGACCCCAGTAATTACAGACCCATTTCTCTCACTTCTATATGTTGCAAAATTTTAGAGCACATAATTGTCAGTTCCATAATGAGACATCTTGATAACATTAACTTTTTAAGTGACAATCAACACGGATTCAGAAAAACCCGCTCATGCGAGACCCAATTAGGATTGTTCACACATGACTTAATTTTATCGGGTGAAAGTGGTAGGCAAGTGGATGCCATCTTTTTAGATCAAAAGGCATTTGATAAGGTTCCGCATGGTAAACTCATCCATAAATTAAAGGGCGCAGGTATACACAAGGGCACAATACATTGGGTTGAAGACTTCCTTTCAGACCGGGAACAGAGTGTAGTCCTTGACGGCGCTAGTTCTACCAGCGTACGAGTAACCTCGGGGGTTCCTCAGGGAAGTATTATCGGACCGTTACTATTCTTGATTTTTGTTAACGATCTGAACCGCGAAGTGAAAAGTAAGATAAGGATGTTCGCGGATGACACATGATTTATCGGGAGATATCTGGGGATGAGGATCGTTTAATTCTAGTACGTGATTTAAATAGCATTAATGAATGGTGTTCAAAATGGGGATTGCCTTTAAATCTTAATTAATGTTCGGTGGTAAATTTCTTTAAAAGATCCACGGGATTAGTTTACAAATTAGCTGGAGTTGACCTTGAAGTAGTTGATACGGTGAAATACCTAGGTGTTACATTCACTATAGACTTAACTTGGGGGACCCATATACGTAAAGTCTGCGGGCAAGCATATAAAAAATTAGGATTTATTAGACGCATTGTCGGCAGAAGTGACTCCAAGGTCAAGGAACGTTGTTATCACGCTCTTGTAAGGCCCCACTTAGAATATGCATGTAGAGTATGGGATCCATGTGAAAAAGGCCTCATTCGGGAAATTGAGAAGGTCCAACGCCGGGCACCTCGTTTCGTGGAAAACTGTTACGATAAAACGAAAAGCGTCACTGAAATGCTTATGGAGTTGGGATGGGAATCATTGGAAGAAAGACGACTCAATGCTAGGTTAAACTTACTAAATAAATTCAGATCCGCATGTTTCAGCGCCGAGGTCTCGAAAATTATTCGCGCTCCAACATACATTGGTCGCTTGGATCATGTGTACAAAATTCGGGAAATAGATGCCAGGACTAGCAGACTCAAGGACTCCTTCTTCCCACGGACAATACGGGATAACAACTGTAGGGTCACACTTAGGGATAACAAAAATGCCACTTGCCACCCTCGGCGTCTAGGTAACAATTAGTTAAACTCAATTGCATGCACTTTCACTAACCTCCTGTGTGTTGTGTCAAAACCCTTCCCGCATGCCTGCATTGGAATGCCATTAAGTAATGTATTGCTGTTTACAGTATTGTTTTCTCTGCTTTTGGTACCCTAAATTTCCCCTTCCATCCCTTGTCCCTCTCCGTGGGTGTGCCATCCTCCCGCCTGCAGCGTTGGGCCAGATTCCTCACCTTGGGTGGGAGAGAGTTTTGTGTGGAACGCTCTTGTGGTGGTGGTGTTTCGCCTGGCTACTTGCTATAAACTAGCTTGCACGTTCGTGATAAATTTCTTGCTGCATCCTAGGGTAAAATTATTTGTTGTAGTTAAGCGTATGTACTTGCATGCTTGTGGAGTGAAGGGAGGTAGATGTGTGGTTACATGCGCGTCGAATGATGGGATATTACGTTGAATGTGTGCACTGTTGTGGATTGGGGTTTGCATGTGTGTGTTGGTTTTGAATGCGGTATTTCTTTTTTCCTTTTTTGGGTGGTGACCTAACACCCCCCGCCACACGCCCTTGCGGCGGCTTGCGGGGTATTATAGTATGTAGATGTAGATGTGTTACCCATTACGGTGACTATATTGAAAAATAAATATTATATATGATTTTTAAATTTAAGAATTGTACTTTATTGTACTTTTTGCCCGATCTTGCTCTTTGTTTTTGGTCTACAAGCATTACTTTTCAGCCTACCCTCGTATATACATAGGTAAACGGAATTTCCTTCCTGAGAGCCTGACAGTTCATTTACTTTCGCGAATAGCGTACCCACTTCGAACTATCTCTGTAAACTCATCATATCCTTCCTTTCCTTCATCTACATCTACTAAATACCCCCAAGCCGCCGCAAGGGCGTGTGGCGGGGGGTGTTAGGTCACCACCCAAAAAAGGAAAAAAGAAATACCGCATTCAAAACCAACACATACATGCAAACCCCAATCCACAGCAGTGCATACATTAATAGAAACATCCCATCATTCCACGCGCATGCAAACACACATCTACCTCCCTTCACTCCACAAGCATGCAAGTACATACGCTTAACTACAACAAATAATTTTACCCCAGGATGCAGCAAGAAATTTATCACGAACGTGAAAGCTAGTTTATAGCAAGTAGCCAGGCGAAATACCACCACCACAAGAACGTTCCGCATAAAACTCTCTCCTACTCAAGACGAGGAATTTGGCCCAACGCTGAAGGTGGGAGGAGGGTACACCTGCGGAGAGGGACAAGGGATGGAAGGGGAAATTTAGGGTAGCAAAAGCAGAGAAAACAATACTGTAAACAGCAATACTTTAAAATAATAAGAGGGGAAACTCCAATGGCCGTAAAAAACAGTCGCAACTCTCGTCAGACCAAATTGTTGTGTTGGTATTCGCGGGAACCACGTAAGGGACCAACCACAACCTCTCGACCAAGAATACCCTCTGTGGTGGTTTACGGGAAATTAATCCACGCCAGGGACCACACACAGCCACACACACACTATCCTGTCTGGAATCCTTCACGAAGCTGTGAGACCTCGTTAAAGATTCCAGGTGGTCCCTTACGTGGTTCCCGCGAATACCAACACAACAATTTGGTCTGACGAGAGTTGCGACTGTTTTTTACGGTCATTGGAGTTTTCCCCCTTATTATTTTAACCTAGCGGCCGTAGAGCTTTTGATTTCTTGCTACAGCAATACTCTACTTAATGGCATGCGAGAAGGGTTTTGACACAACACACAGGAGGTTAGTGAAAGTGCATGCAATTGAGTTTAACTAATTGTTACCTAGACGCCGAGGGTGGCAAGTGGCATTTTTGTTATCTCCGAGTGTGACCCTACAGTTGTTATCTCGTATTGTCCGTGGGAAGAAGGAGCCCTTGAGTCTGCTAGTCCTGGCATCTATTTCCCGAATTTTGTACACATGATCCAAGCGACCAATGTATGTTGGAGCGCGAATAATTTTCGAGACCTAGGTGCTGAAACATGCGGATCTGAATTTATTTAGTAAGCTTAACCTAGCATTGAGTCGTTTTGCGTGGAGGGGGGTCTGCCTGGCAGGGTAAGGTGGAGGGGGCTCTTAGCAACAAATAGACATCAACCTCAGTTGCCTGTGGGCTGTCGTTGAGTGATGGCACCGTTTTTAGTGAAGCAAGTTTTTTGTCCGCGTCGAAAAACAAAATGAATCTGAATTTAGAGTAACGTTATTCCGTGAAGTTCTGTGCGAAACTCGGGAAGACGGCAACTAAGGCTCTCGATATGATCAAGCAGGTTTATGGGGACACTGCTTTAAGCCGTTCCACATTATTTGGCGTCCCCACGTCCAAAAAAGGCTCGCATGAGCAAATCAAAACGATGTTGATTGTGTTTTTCGACCGTCATGGAGGGGTTCACAAGGAGTTTGTCCCACCATGGGAGACTGTGAATGCGAACTTTCACGTGCAGGTGCTCACCCGCCTCCTAGAGTGCGTGAAAAGATTCCGACCGGCCATCACAAACTGCTGGGTGCTTCATCACGACGACGTCCGTGCCATGGCGCGCTCGTCGTCAGACAGCTCCAGGCCAAATACGGCGTTGCCACGTTTCTGCACCCGCCCTATTCTCCCGATATGGCACCACCGGATTTCTTCTTCTTCCCCCTGATGAAAAGACAGCTCAAGGGATACCGTTTTGACTCGATAAAGGTCGTTCAAGAGGCTTCGACGAGGGTCATCAACGGCATCCCCAAAGAAAATTTCCAGTGGGCGTACGGGGAATGGGAGCAACGTTATACTACGTGTGTAGCAGCTCAAAAAGCATACTTTGAAGATTATTAAGTCGATGTAAGTATATCTTCAATTAAATTCTTGTAAAAAAATCAGTTCTACCACTTTTTGGTGCGACCCTGTATACTACAAATCCCAATTTAACTAAAAATTTTGTGTTAATAGTATGAAAGTTATATGTAATTAGTTTCAAATGATGTTTAGAAAATATTAAATACGCAAGAGTGCCTTTTGGGTAATTTATACGTTGTAAAGGAACAAATGCGTCATTCTCTACCTGGCTTCTGCCGAGAACAGACTTGCCTGACCTCGCTCGCTGGAACCGGTTAGACCGTAGCCGAGCTTACCTGCGTGCCTGCTGTTACTTATGTGCCTCTGTGCATATTCTTCCCTAGTGAAGTGTGGTGTGGTGTTAGCTTTTATTTTGTGAAATAGTTTAGTTTATTTAGTCTTTGTGCTGTTTGTTATTATTTTTTAATAGTGTGGTGGTGATTTTAGTGGGTATTATTAGTGGCTTGTAGTTATTTGTATCCCGCTCTTCTGACTGGTTATTGGTGAGTATGCTCTCTCTTTTTCTCTGATTTTCCACTGAGTAGCCACTCTAAGTACAGAGTCAATTACATTAAGTTACCAGTTTCGTACATTTTTATTTATAGTACCGCCCTTTTCAAGAAACATATCTTTAGCATAGCAGGTTTAGGTTAGCTTTTATTTTTACTTTTGGGGAACTCGTTAGGGAACCCCTCTTTAAAATCTTAGCATAGTGAATGCAGGTTAACTTTTGTTAGGCACTCGGTTGTTAAGTAGGATGGCTTCACCTAGGTCCCCTGTTGCCATGCTCGAAGGCACTGGCGAATACGCAGCTCTAAGGGCTCGTATCGTCATGTTAGAGAGGATGGTGCGGGAGCTTCGTTCGGAGATCGCCGGCGGGAGGGCTCCCCTCAGGAGAGATGGTACTCGGTGTGGGAATACGAAAACCCGCCACGCCCATAGGGATGCACGGATTCGTGCGAATGCTACACGTGGCTGGGCGATTAGAGACTTACTTCGTGTCCCATCTCTCAACGAGGGAGTACATCTTGTCCGTAGGTCTGACGATTGGAGGGTTGTATCTCGGGGCAAGGGGAAGGTAACGCTGCGGCGAAGATTGGAGGTATCTGCGGAGGCAGATACCAACCCCGTCTCCAACAGGTACCAGGTGCTGGCTGCAGCAGGTACCACCGTACCTGCAGCTCCTACCCCTACTCCGAGGGAACTGCCTAGACTAAGACATCAGCGCTCGGGAAGGGAGGGAATCGTTATATTAGGCAGTTCTAATGTCCAGCGTATAATGCATCCGCTGCGCCGCAGAGTCCAACAGGAGGGAGGTGTTGGATTCTTGTCGTCCTGGTGTATACCAGGCGGCGGGGTACCCCAGGCGACGCAGGCGGTGAAGGCGGCCGTCAGTAATACGGGTTGCTCATAGCTACGCATTGTGGCTCATGTGGGAACAAACGACGCCTCAGAACGTGGATCTGAAGAGATCCTGCGCTCCTTTAAGGAGATGCACTCGGAGGTGAAACGGGTTGAGGCAGAGTTGAAGGTCCCTCTTAAATTACGTATTTGTGGTATTGTGCCACGTAAAGTTCGCGGAAGGCTCGTTTGGAGCCGAATAGAGGGTATAAACGAGAGATTGTAAGGATTCTGTCGGGAAATCGGAGCAGACTTTGTTGACCTGAGGCCTGTCCTCTCATCGTGTCGGGTACCCCTCAATCGCTCCGTGGTCCATTGTACTGCCGTGGCATCACAGTGTGTAGCGCGTAGGTTACACGAACACGTTTCTAGGGTTTAGCATAGTTGGAAGGCAAGAGCGCAGGTCATATATTGGGAAAAATAAAGTAGATTCCAGCGCTTTTTGCCACTTGAGATCAGGTTACGCCTCACAAATCCCAAAAATTACCGAACAACACAAACCTGCTTTAATACAACATACGACCGACATGTAAAAGTCGCCGACAACCCTGGCATTGACTTTGAAAGACATTTGACATGCACTTGCCCACAAACGCGGCGTAAATTACGGTCAGTCACAAACAAGGGCGTTACTCAAGAGAAAAACAATCTAAATATACTTGTATTAAATTGCAGAAACCTCAAAAATAAAATAGTGGATCTCGAGCACATAATCCAATGTCATTCGGCTGATATAATATTAGGCACAGAGTTGGCTGTGTACATCTACATCTATATCTACATAATACCCCGCAAGCCGCCGCAAGGGCGTGTGGCGGGGGGTGTTAGGTCACCACCCAAAAAAGGAAAAAAGAAATACCGCATTCAAAACCAACACACACAGGCAAACCCCAATCCACAGCAGTGCACACATTCAACGTAACATCCCATCATTCGACGCGCATGCAAACACACATCTACCTCCCTTCACTCCACAAGCATGCAAGTACATACGCTTAACTACAACAAATAATTTTACCCCAGGATGCAGCAAGAAATTAATCACGAACGTGCAGGCTAGTTTCTAGCAAGTAGCCAGGCGAAACACCACCACCACAAGAACGTTCCACACAAAACTCTCTCCCACCCAAGGTGGAATGGTGTAATGACATCAATGACCAAGAAATTTTCCCAATAAACTTTAAAGTTTACCGACATGATAGAGGTACAAGACCCGGAGGAGGAGATTTCGTGGATGTGAAAAGTAATCTTGAAAGTAGACAACTTGCATTTGAAAATAATAACATAGAAAGTGTTTGGTGCACCATACTGCGATACAATCAACCCAACATTAATTTATGCTCTTTCTATAGACCTCCAGACTCAGATTTTCAAACACTTCATACCCTCAATGAACAAATAAATAAATTTACACGCAAAAATAATAAATGCATCAATATAATTGGTGGTGACTTTAACCTCCCTGGTATCGATTGGAACAGCAATAGCGTTAAATCTCGGACCCGTGATCGCGAATCTTGCAATTTCTTACTAAAATTGGTTCAAAGAAACTCGCTCCATCAAGCAGTACGCACTCCCACCCGTGGAGAGAACAAATTGGACTTATTTCTTACGAACACACCGGAAAGCATTAGTAGTGTATCAACCGACGAGGGTTTGAGTGACCATGAATCAGTTATTATCAACTTGAACGTAGAAATAAAAAAGAATGTTAAGCCAAAAAGAAAAATTTATAATTATCATAAAGCAGATTTTGAAACTTTTGCCAGCCATTTAAACTCTTCACTACACGATTTCAAAACGCGCTTAAGTCTTGCGACCGTGGAAGAAACTTGGACACAGTTTGTCAAAATTATGCAAAAAGGAATCACAGATTTCATCCCTGTAAAATACGTTAAAGGAAATCGTGATCCCAGGTGGTACAACAAAGGCGTTAAAAAAGCCCTTCGAAAGCAGAGAATGTTACACTCTAGGGTAAAGAAAGCAGGTCTGAACTTATCACCCTTGGACAATAAACAGCTTTTGGACAAGTATAGATCCTCTAAAATTGAAACTAAAACACAATTACGTAGCGCTTTGCAAGACTTTAAACGTAAAGTACTCTGCGAGTATTTGAACACTGACCCCAAAGCTTTCTGGTCATATGTTAGGGTAGTAACTGGGGTTCAACAAACCGTGGCTTGCTTAAGGGATTGCAACAATATCATTCATACTGATAGTGAGGGTAAAGCCAACATTCTAAACGAATTCTTCCAAAGCGTTTTCACGAACGACTTAGCGACCGCGTATCTCCAAGAAACAATATATACTGAGCCCATGGCAAAAATAACAGCGGACGAGCAAGGAATTGTCAAATTGCTCAAAGACATTAAACCAAAAAAATCCCCGGGTCCCGAAAACATACCAGCTAGGGTGATAAAATACTTAGCTTATTTTAACAAATCCCTCACAGAGTGCAAAGTCCCTAGGAATTGGAAAACCGCGCAAATAACGCCTATTTTTAGAAGTGGTGACAGGGAGGACCCCAGTAATTACAGACCCATATCTCTCACTTTTATATGTTGCAAAATTTTAGAGCACATAATTGTCAGTTCCATAATGAAACATCTTGATAACATTAACTTTTTATAATGCAACAATTTCAAGGAGTAAAAATCATTCGCCTTGACCGGGATTCGAACCCGGATCCCTCGACATCCGGCCGAGTGCTTTAACCATTTAAGCTACCGAGACGTCCTCTTACACTCTGAAATTTTGGGGGCTTTAAAGGAACAAGATTTTGTGACGAAATACCGTACATACAATGTCACAGGAATTCGTAGTCGTGCGCGAGGTGCCACAGTCCACGAGGTTAAAGCCAATTTCAAACACTTAGGCTGTTCATTTCAAGAAACTGCGGGAGATGCCGCAACAGTAACTATTAACGGAGTCATCCGCTATGTGTGTATTATAATGCAACAATTTCAGAGAGTAAAAATCATTCGCCTTGACCGGGATTCGAACCCGGATCCCTCGATATCCGGCCGAGTGCTTTAACCATTTAAGCTACCGAGACGTCCTCTTACACTCTGAAATTTTGGGGGCTTTAAAGGAACAAGATAATGTGACGAAATATCGTACATACAATGTCACAGGCATTCGTAGTCGTTAGCGAGGCGCCGCAGTCCACGAGGTTAAAGCCAATTGCAAACAGGCTGTTCATTTCAAGAAACTGCGGCCGGATATCGAGGGATCCGGGTTCGAATCCCGGTCAAGGCAAATGATTTTTACTCTCTGAAATTGTTGCATTATAATACACACATAGCGGATGACTCCGTTAATTGTTACTGTTGCGGCATCTCCCGCAGTTTCTTGAAATGAACAGCCTAAGTGTTTGAAATTGGCTTTAACCTCGTGGACTGTGGCGCCTCGCGCACGACTACGAATGCCTGTGACATTGTATGTACGGTATTTCGTCACAACATCTTGTTCCTTTAAAGCCCCCAAAATTTCAGAGTGTAAGAGGACGTCTCGGTAGCTTAAATGGTTAAAGCACTCGGCCGGATGTCGAGGGATCCGGGTTCGAATCCCGGTCAAGGCGAATGATTTTTACTCTCTTAAATTGTTGCATTATAATACACACATAGCGGATGACTCCGTTAATAGTTACTGTTGCGGCATCTCCCGCAGTTTTTTGAAATTAACTTTTTAAGTGACAATCAACACGGATTCAGAAAAACCCGCTCATGCGAGACCCAATTAGGATTATTCACACATGACTTAATTTTATCGGGTGAAAGTGGTAGGCAAGTGGATGCCATCTTTTTAGATTTTCAATAGGCATTTGATATGGCTCCACATGGTAAACTCATCCATAAATTAAAGGGCGCAGGTATACACAAGGGCACAATACATTGGGTTGAAGACTTCCTTTCAGACCGGGAACAGAGGGTAGTCCTTGACGGCGCTAGTTCTACCAGCGTACGAGTAACATCGGGGGTTCCACAGGGAAGTGTTATCGGACCGTTACTATTCTTGATTTTTGTTAACGATCTGAACCGCGAAGTGAAAAGTAAGATAAGGATGTTCGCGGATAACACAGTGATTTATCTGGAGATATCTGGGGATGAGGATCGTTTAACTCTAGCACGTGATTTAAGTAGCATTAATGAATGGTGTTCAAAATGGGGATTGCCTTTAAATCTTAATTAATGTTCGGTGGTAAATTTCTTTAAAAGATCCACGGGATTAGTTTACAAATTAGCTGGAGTTGACCTTGAAGTAGTTGATACGGTGAAATACCTAGGTGTTACATTCACTAAAGACTTAACTTGGGGGACCCATATACGTGAAGTCTGCGGCCAAGCATATAAAAAATTAGGATTTATTAGACGCATTGTCGGCAGAAGTGACTCCAAGGTCAAGGAACGTTGTTAACACGCTCTTGTTAGGTCCCATTTAGAATATGCATGTAGCGTATGGGATCCGCGTGAAAAAGTCCTCATTCGGGAAATTGAGAAGGTCCAACGCCAGGCAGCTCGTTTCGGGGAAAACTGTTACGATAAAACGAAAAGCGTCACTGAAATGCTTATGGAGTTGGGATGGGAGTCATTGGAAGAAAGACGACTAAATGCTAGGTTAAACTTGATGCGATGACTAGCCGTGATGCGAAGTAGAGGGCGGAGGCCGGGAGGGGGTTTTAATACCCATCACGTTCTTAGAAAAAGCAGGAAAAATCTAGCGATATGCGTGCGTCGCGTAATTAACGCTTGTCTTAAAAATTAATTCCTACAAAAAAACGTATTTATTGAACTCTTTCAGAAAAGTATGATGCCGAAGATACCTCACTTGAGCAATGAAGGCGCCGAAAACGCCACGTTGCACATTTACGACAGGTTTAATGCTATCCTATTTTCTTTCCACTCATATGCATGTATTTGATAAATCCCTAAATAAATGCGCAGTACCCAAAGAGTGGAAAGTACTCAATATCACTCCCATATCCAAATAAGGCGACAGAGAAGACCAGAGTATTTACCGAGCTCTCAAATCGATCTCATGCAAAATTTTAGAGCACATAATTGTAATCATGAAATATTTCAATTCTCAGTATTGACTTACCAAAAAACCAACACGATTTCCGAAAGGATATATCTTGCGAGATCCAAATGGAACTTTTAGTTCATGTCATTTTGGTCTCGGGAAAAAATATCGTTCAGATCGATGCTGTATTTATAGATTTTAAAAAGGTATTTGACAAAGTCTCTCAAAGGAAGTTGATCCAAAAGTTTGGAAGCTACGGGATTGATAAATGCGCAATAGACTGGATAAATCAATTTTTAAACAGGCCGCGAGCAAAGGTTCGTGATAGACGCAGTATCATCGGACACAGTAAGTCGCATCGGGTGTGCCACAAGGAAGTGTTATCGGTCCACTATCGTTCCTTTTATACATTAATGACATCAGGTTTTAGGTTTCCTTCTTCCAGGTTCTGTAAGATAACGACCTAAATTCAATCCAAAAGTGGTGTGAGACATGGAAGTTAGAATTGAATTCGAATAAATGTTTCGATAAATCTGTGAAAAGTTGTTAGGAACAAAAAAACAGCAGTGTCACAATTCTATTGGACGAATTAGGATGGGAGCCACTAGTTAACGGTAGGCTTAAATAAAGTTTTAATTTACAGCGTAAATTTGAGACAGGTTACCTATTACCTTGCATCCTAGGGTAAAATTATTTGTTGTAGTTAAGCGTATGTACTTGCATGCTTGTGGAGTGAAGGAAGGTAGATGTGTGGTTGCATGCGCGTCGAATGATGGGATGTTACGATGAATGTGTGCACTACTGTCGATTTGGGTTTTCATGTGTGTGTTAGTTTCGAATGCGGTTTGTCTTTTTTCCTTTTTTTGGGTGGTGATCTAACACCCCCTGCCACACACCCTTGCGGCGGCTTGCGGGGTATTATGTAGATGTAGATGAAATGTTTTCAGCCCACCTTGGATGTGGCATGGAAAGGTTTTACGACCCTGACAAGGCACATCTTCCTTGTGTCAAGTCATCTACAGTGCGTTTACAGCTATTTTACCATCATCAAGAATCATTCGCCATCCCTGTCAAGGCGAATGATTTTTACACTATGAAATTGTTGCAATGTAATAAAATAAACAATCTGCTCTATTCTGAACTTGGTAACTTGAGTTTGTAAGTATTCCGAGCATGGAAAACGCTATCCCCGCACGAGTGGGGATAGCGTTTTCCGTGGGACCCACAGTGGGCCCCACGCGAGGAGATGGATAAATGGATTTCTACATGGATGGATGATCTATATGAATCATTCCAATAAATAAATGTGATCTTCTTGGAGTGAAAACGGAAATTTTCGGGTCCTTGTTTTTGATTCTCGTGCAGAGTTGATGACTTCGGTACTTCATCTTACGAGAATTTATGCCAATTTAATTTTGCAAATTGTCAGTCAGTCAATACTCTAATTTTAAATTTCATCAATTTCACCGTTGCTTACGAATTTATGACGCCTTTGTATCTTGACAGGCACAGTCAGTGAGAAACGTAATTTGTACCGCGAGTTTTATTTCTGGACGTGTATTTTTAGATAAATAAAGTCATCCAAATAAAATTGGCGGGATGGCAAATACTGATTTTTATATATATTACAACAATAGCTCGCCGAAATTGATTACTAACGAAAAGAGAAAGTTTTTCCGCCCGCAGTGTCACGAGAGGACCGCCAAGTTACATACAGGTCGTTCTTCGGCAATGAGTAGTCGGAAGCCGCCAAACTACATGGTGACATATCACAGACCGATATGCGCAATTGCATAGGGATGACTTGGGCGGAGCGATCTCGTCATCGAAAGAGATTTCTGGAAAGTATTAAATGCAAGGGGAATCACGCGAGTTCGATTTCATTAGTTCCCATCCACTCGTTGTCATTTGGGTCATCTGCGCCGCGTCATTCGGGTCACCGCGAGGTTGTTTGACAGGGGATGATTTTACGCTATTAAATGAAACAACAACCTTCAGCAGATGACCCAAATGTTAGAGAACGCTGGCGCAACACTTGGCAATTAGAATGAAATTTGAAAAGTGTGTAGCGTTACATTTTTGGAAAAAGAGCAATCCCCACCCGAATGCCTACTGCATTGGGGACTCCAAAATGGATTGTGTAGACTCGATTAAATACCTAGGCTCTACCCTCACTCACGATCTCTCCTGGGTGAAGCACAAACTATGGGGATATATGGACAAGCCAACAAATAATTAGGATTTATTAGACGAATCCTGGGTAAATGTGATGAAAAGGTCAAAGAGAAATGTTATCTGTCGTTGGATAAGCCTCATTTAAAATATGCTGTTAATATATGGGATACTCACGAAGTTGGATTAATTGCCAAATTGGATCGCGTGCGGCGTGGAGGATCTCTAGAATTGTTTAACCATGTAATGATAAACTTAGTAGCGTATCAAAAATATTAGAGCAGCTAGGCGGTCACTCGCGGGGCGAGGGTTAAATTACAGATTGAAGCTCTTGCATAGGTTGGAAGGGCGTCTCTGTTTGCAGTGAGAAGTGCAGAAGTGATGTTGAAAATGTATAATAACTCCCATTGTACTACGGTAGGCGAAACCACGTCAATAAATTAAAGAGAAATAGTGTAGAACAGATAGGTTTCAATTGACATTTTCTTCAATGAACGGTAAAGGATCAAAAAAAGTAATGTGTGTCCGACCGCGCCGAGGGAAAAATATTCGGGTCAAAATTACGAGTAATCTGGTTCACCCCCTGCTACACACCATAGCGCTAGCTTTCAGGGTACAGAAACATTCTAAAAAATTCTTATACACTTTAGAAACCTTTGATGGCCATTTTTCTCATACACACTTCATTTCTTGCGCATTTATTTCTTATATTAATGTAGACTTGGAGAAATCTAACCTACTTTTCGTATGAATGTAGGCTACGATAGAGCTAAGATGAGTTATATGGAGAAGGCGAAAATGCGGTATGCGCCAGGCGTCGGCCGATATTCTTCTCCACAATGAGGCCATCGCACCCCTGACGCTTTTATGCCCACTCAGACGCCTCCCTCTCGATGGTGTCCCCAATGGAGCCGAGTTAGAGAGGCTGCCGACAGACACCGCCTGGGGCATCTTCGGATAGCACCTCTTGGAAACGGACAGGCCGCGTCGCGCGCGTTGCGGCGCCCCCCCCCCCCGGTCACGTGCCTCCGCGCTGGAAATGTCACAGAATGCGTCTTCTTAGATTGTCATTCGGGCCACCGAACTCCATCGCGCCTGTTTCAAATATTATTGACTCAACTTTTTCAACTATTGACGAAAAACGCTCGAAGCCCACGTAAACTCCAAATTATCACTTTTTCTTGAAATTTGCAATGTTTTTCCCTAAAATATCGCGTTTTTGGTATGTGTATAGACAGTGCTGATAGTTATCATCAAAAGATTTATATTTATTTAATGGAACGTGAAAGTACTCACGGTATCTAACAACGAACATAAAATCTTTCATAAGTATTCCCGAAGGAAGTATTCGAAGCGTCTGTCACATCAGGGAAAAATTTATTTCAACCACTCTATATCAAATCGTTCCCTCTCGCTAGTTATGATTTTTTAACGTGTTCTGTACTCTTGTCCTACGGTTCTTTGTTGACAGTTCGCGGAGCCCCCACACTGTCCTCACGTAACACGGATGCTGTTCCATCTCCCACTTTGGCGTACATTTTGGAAACTTTATTTTTAACGTAGGATCTCTTCCACTAATTTGCTTTTAAATCGCAATAGATGATTTTAACTGCATCAATTCTACATGTGGTATATCTAATTTTGTCACGAATTTCGGCTCATTCTCTTTCATAGTGAAGTAAGATTCCGCGTAGCTCAAAAAAGATTTTTTGTCCAGACTTTGAAAACTCGGGTGCTTGGATGTTTCAGGGAGCAATGAATTTGTCTGTCCGCCAGCCCGTGGACGGTCACTAAGTCTCTGCTTCACCAATGCGTGATGCAGTGCTTGGTCCATCAACAGATCTGACTAGCCCCCAGAAACCATTCCTCAAACTGTTTCGTATTACTTTCCTCCTCACAATCCTAACTTCTCTTCGGATCGCGAAAACACAACTTAAGCTTCCACATGAAAAATGATCGCCAACTCCCTTGCACCCGATTCGAATCTTCCTCCTCGCCCTCTCATAGCATCGACACGTCTGCTCGCGAAACCGATCGTAATAATAGCGAACGCACTCCGCAGACCATTCTGGCCGTTTCTTCTTTCCATGCATGAAGTGGTTTGGCCGCATCACGTTCCAAAATCTCCAGTATCCATTGGATCGTAGTTGGCAAAATGATATTTCTCGGAAAGGTTTGGAGCGTAGCCGCGACGCCCACAGATCCCATCAAAGTCATTCTTTAAGAAGAGATGTCACCGAGTGTTTCACTACTGACCCAGGGATGTCTCTTGTCAATCCCAATTAGCATTGCAACTTGTCTACAAAGGAACAAGAATTTATTGTTTCTGTAGAAAAAGAATAGGAGATGTAATGGTGTGCAGTGGTCGATCGCTTTTTGAGTAAACGATTTCGTTTGAACGTCCGTTTGATATAAATGCACCAAGGTCAAATTTCCGAAACATGAAAACCTTATTGAAATGGAGAAAATTATATCTCACGTGTTCATACATTGTAATTAAACGGCTTGTGGTGTGAGGATTCCTTAATGAATGTTTCTGTCATGTGACCCGGGTCGTCGCTGGACTGAGGCGTATTTACCCCCTCCCTCACTCGCTCCTAGCTGCCCTCCATCTTTCGTTGCAATATTCATCTCCCGCAGTCGTAATCATACCAGCCATCGCTTTTCCAGCTGGAACTAGTCGCCGGGCTCCAGCGAAGGTCAGCCGTGATGCGAAGTAGAGGGCGGAGGCCGGGAGGGGGTTTTAATACCCATCACGTTCTTAGAAAAAGCAGGAAAAATCTAGCGATATGCGTGCGTCGCGTAATTAACGCTTGTCTTAAAAATTAATTCCTACAAAAAAACGTATTTATTGAACTCTTTCAGAAAAGTATGATGCCGAAGATACCTCACTTGAGCAATGAAGGCGCCGAAAACGCCACGTTGCACATTTACGACAGGTTTAATGCTATCCTATTTTCTTTCCACTCATATGCACTGTGGCCAAATTATTTTTCTCAATTTACATGAATGCCGGGCAGCTCGTTTCGTGGAAAACTATTACGATAAAACGAAAAGCTGTGACAAATGCTTATGGAGTTGGGATAGAAATAATTGGAAGAAAGACGACTCAATGCTAGGTTAAACTTGCTAAATAAATTCAGATCCGCATGTTTCAGCACCGAGGTCTCGAAAATTACTCGCACTCCAACATACATTGGTCGCTTGGATCATGGGTACAAAATTCGGGAAATAGATGCCAGAACCAGCAGACTCAAGGACTCCTTCTTCCCACGGACAATACGGGATAACAACTGTAGGGTCACACTCGGAGATAACAAAAATGCCACTTGTCACCCTCGGCGTCTAGGTAACAATTAGTTATACTCAATTGCATGCACTTTCACTAACCTCCTGTGTGTTGTGTCAAAACCCTTCCCGCATGACCGCAATGGAATTCCATTAAGTAATGTATTGCTGTTTACAGTATTGTTTGCTCTGCTTTTGGTACCCTAAATCCCCCCGTCCATCACTAGTCCCTCTCCGCGGGGGAGCCCTCCTCCTACCTGCAGCGTTGGGCCAAATTCCTCACCTTGGGTAGGAGAGCGTTTTATGTTGCACGTTCTTGTGGTGGCGGTACATGCTTGTGGAGTGAGGTGAGGTAGATGTGTATTTACATACGTGTAAAATGATAGGATGTTTCCATGAATGTATGCAATACTGTGGATTTGGGTTTTCATGCATGTGTTAGTTTTGAATGCGGTTTTTCTTTTTTCCTTTTTTTGGGTGGTGACCTAACACCCCCCGCCACACGCCCTTGTGGCGGCTTGCGGGGTATTATGTAGATGTAAATGAATGTAAATACTTTAAGACTCCAGGGGCGGTCTCCCTTTCGGATTGGATGCTTGTCCTCACTGCAAAAAATCTCTTAAGCCCTGATCTATTAATCTCTTTTGAGGTATTTTTTCCAAAATTTCTTCGAGGAGATTTTCTTAAACGGTAACGGGTAAATCCACAAATAGTTCTCTCTTTGCTGGAATTATGTTACTCATGTTATGTCGTTCGTTAATGATGAACTTACCATCATAATCTGCTGGAGTATTAAACATATTTTTTTGAGTATTTTCTGACATCATAATGGCAACTCCAACATTCGCAGTTTTCGATTCCCCCCAAGCCGAGGCTCCTGTGTTCACGTAAGTCTTCATTGCTCGGGTAAGTAGTTGCGCAAACCTCTTCGTCGACGCTGATCTCTTTCTCTTTCCGTGGCTCCGACCTTAGCCTTCCTAACTAATAGCGTGAGGAGGAAGTTTGCCGATACTCCAGGACACCGTTGCATTCCTTGTAGTGAATAATTTTCTTTATCTGCACATACTGAATGGAAGCCAGAAACACCTCGATCCGCCATCACTTTGGTGGGCATAAAAATACAAATTTATTCTGAAAGCTTCATTTTAGTGAGTGCCGCATCATCTGTTAGCAACCTCTCTTGAAATATCTAATCCGAAATGTGCATTGACTGCCCAAACGAGCAAGTACATACCGTCTCGGTGTCTCACCTTTACCGGTCATTGTACATAAAAACGCAAGAAATTGAAGAAAGAAACATCGCCGAAGTGAAAGTGTGGTTCACCAGAAGAAGAAACTTAAAACTAGGAATAAAATAAGAAATCATAATCTTACAAGGAAGGAAAGCCAACAAGGAACGGCTTTTTACAACAAATACAAGTTTAAACGTCAGTAAAAGCCCTAAATACTCACCAGTGCACTCTTGATCCAAGATGTAAAGCGTAACAAAACCAGTCCTTCTTTCGGGTACCCGCAATCACATGCAGATAGTGCACCTTTGCAAACGAGTAACATGGCCCAAATTAATCTCTCCTTCACATTGAAAACAACACATTAAAACTGCATGAGAATGATTATTATATTCAATGAGATGAATTATACTAAATTCTGTAAATCTACAATCATTATAATTTCTTTTGGGTACATCGCAAGACTAAAAAACTGTAAAAATGGTCTACAATTTTCCGTAATTTATCGGAAATATTATCATTTCTTCCAGAGCAGATTCACTTCGCATTGGTAAGAAGAACTCCCAACTTCTGCCTTCCGTCAAAATTGTTTAAGCCCACCGCAATTAAATTATTTTTTTACTTCTCCCGAAAGTTGACCCAGTGAGTTACTGGGGTTTAATCCCATAAACATGAGTGGGCTGGTCATAACGCCTTCAGTTGTGGTGTACTTTAAGATACTCCCTTAAAAAATCCTACGACTGCGTCACGCATTTGGCAGACAACGAAATCCCATTCAAATTAATTATTAGGTAAACCTTCAGGTGTGTATACATATACTACCTTGATCAAAAAGTTCCCGGAATTTATTCAGAAAATTAAAAATACAAGTTTATTCATCTAAATCTATATTGTCCCCTTCAAAGTAATCCCCATCGACTGCAACACACTTATGCCAGCGCTTGATCCAATCCTCGAAACATTTTTTATATTCGGTTTTCGGTATGTCCATCAGTGCTTCCTGCGATTTTTCCATTACTTCCTCTCGGCTGCTAAAACGCGTTCCCCGTAATGGTTTTTTAACTCGATTGAACAGAAAGAAGTCACAGGGAGCCAAATCAGGTGAATTCGGTGGTTGTTGGATGGTATTTGTTGCATTTTTCGTCAAAAAATTACGAATAATGATAGCACTGTGCGACGGTCTCGACGCACTGTGCGACGATTTCTGGTCTCTTTCGGCGAATTGCTTCACGCAAACGTCTCATAACGCCCAAATAATACTCTTTGTTTACTTTCTGGCCTTCTGGCAAAATTTCATGATGCACTACACCGTTGTAATCCATGAAAACCGTCAGCATTGCCTTATTTTTTGACTGAAAACGACGTGGTTTTTTTGGTTTCGGCTCATTTGGTGAACGCCATTCACTTGTCTGATGTCTGGATTGCGTGTCGTACTCATAAACCCACGTCTCGTCTCCAGTAATGATCCTTTTGATGAATGTGGGATCGGATTCAGCCTCGCAAATCATGTCTTTTGCGACGTCAACACGGTCTCTTTTTTGCATGAAATTGAGGTCTTTTGGCCCCAACTTTGCTGCTACACGACGGAAACCCAAATCATTAACCACAATGTCTTGGGCGGATCCATAGGCAATGTTCAAATCCTCCGCTATTTCTCTGATGGTTAATTTGCGGTTATTGACCAACATTTCTTTTACTTTATCAATTTTTTCACCGACTTTCGATGTCGATGGTCTGCCACTGCGTTCATCATCTTCGATTGACTCACGACCACTTCTGAACCGCTCGTGCCACTGGTAAACGACCGTTTTTTTTAGAGAATCGTTGCCGAAACACTTTTCCAACATTTCCAACGTCCGTGCGCCACTAAATCCGTTTTTTACGCAAAATTTAATACAAGTTCGTTGTAGCAAATTTAAATCCATTTCTGCAATTGTAAAAAATCGCCAACACACACAGAGATAGATGTACTCTTGGCTACGTAACTTTTGCAAATGTCAAGTTATGACACTAAGATTTAAAGGGAATATCAACAACAGATGTACCAATTTAACAAAAAAAACAGAACTCAAATCGAAACGATGGGAGCGCCACACGGTGGTTATTCCGGGAACGTTTTGTTCAAGGTAGTATATTATTAGGTACTCTATCGGTTAAGGTAGGTTTTTGGATGGACACAACTATCAAATACATATTTTGTAACTCCAAAACAAAACCCAATCCAGCAACCTCATCTACATCAGGTCCCTCTTCATCTCCGTGTACTACCTTCCTCCCTTCATTCCATCCAACATCCCTATCCTAAATAAATAAAGGGAACGTACTACGGCCAAATGAATGGAATAAATAAAAATTACCCAAAGCCGTACTCTTAGGGGCACTAGTTAGGGGACACGGGGGAGGGTGCAAAGAATGAGGATAACAAAACCGCACACACTCTCTCACTCCGGTATTTGCAGTGCAAATTGACCGTTGCAAGTCACAAACACACACGCACTCAGGGTTTACTGGGGAAAAAACCCTCGCCAGGGACCACACACTCAGACAAGGCAAACAAAACCACACGCACTCCTTCACTCCGGTATATGCATTGCAAATTGACCGTTGCAAGTCACAAACACACACGCACTCAGGGTTTACGGGGGAAAAAACCCTCGCCAGGGACCACACACTCAGACAAGGCAAACAAAACCACACGCACTCCTTCACTCCGGTATATGCATTGCAAATTGACCGTCGCAAGTCGCAAACACACACGCACTCAGGGTTTACGGGGGGTTTAACCCAACGGCAGGGACCCTTCACTCAGACAGACGTAAAATTGGAAATTGTAAAGGAACGGCACGCACTCCCTCACTTCGGTATTTGCAGTGCAAATTGACCGTTGCAAGTCACAATTACACACACTCAATTACCACCTCAAATATGATATTATATATATATATATATATATATATATATATTAGATTCTCAAGAATATAATATATATATATATATATATATATATATATATATATAATATTCTTGGGATTCATATTTGAGGTGGTTTCCCGTTGCCTTCCTCAATAGTGTTTTTAACGTGACACCATCACTTAATGGCCGCCCCACTGGAGTCAGACGCCATTGCAACCGCCTCACTGAGGAACAGACGCTGCGTGGACTACCTTTCGTCTGGCTCCTAACCTTCGGCCTATCTGGCATGGGTGACCCTTCCAGGAGTAATTATTATTACTCCCGCCAGCACAGCTCTAGGGGTCATCGGAACACACAAGCCCTTCCACCACGACAAGGTTGTAGTCCATGGGAGGGCGAGGGATAGCGTAGCTAATGTACGGCGCGGAAACGTGGTCGCTGAAGCAGGAGGATAGACGTAGATTGGAGGCTTTTGAAATGTGGGTGTGGAGAAGAATGGAGAAGGTGAAATGGACCGAAAGGAAAACAAATGAGGAAGTACTAGAAATGGTGGGGGAGGAGAGGGGTTTGTTGAGAGAAATCCTATGGAGGCAGGAAAAATGGATGAAAGGCGTATTGAGCGGTAGTGGAATGTTGAAGAGGGTAATGGAGGGGAGAATGTTGGGCAAGCGAGGTAAGGGTAGGAACAGGATAGGGATGTTGGACGGGATGAATGGAGGAAAGAAGTACACCGAGATGAAGAGGGACCTGATATAGATTAGTTTGCTAGGTGGGGAGGCCCAAAATGTTTATTTGATAGTTGTGTCCATCCAAAAACCTAATTTAACCGGTAGATTACCTAAAATATATATATATATATATATACAGAGAGAGAGAGAACATGTTTGCGGCAGGAAAATTGGAAAATATAGGGCGGAAGATATAGAAATGAAATACACAAGATGTGCTGAATTCTAGATAATTTGGGTCTCTACGAGGTGAGATGGAAGGATAATGGGGATTACTGGAGTGATAATTATAGAATAATATAGACCAGCGGGGACGAGAGCCAACGAGGGGTTGTTGTGATATTAAATAAAGACGTAGAAAGAAGCGTAGTCAACATAGAGCAAGCAACGGATAGAATATTACTCGTAGAGATTAAAGGAGTACCTACGAACTTGGTCATTGTTCACGTATACGTGCCACCGAGTAACCCCAAGGAGGAAGAAGTTGATAGGATGTGCGATGAGTTAGAGGATATAATCGCGTGTGTTCCTGCAGGGAAACATTTGACAGTGATGGGGGATTGGAATGCGTCGGTAGGCGACGGAAGAGATGGTGATGAGGTGGGGGACTACGGTTTAGGCACGAGAAATGACCGTGAGGAGAATGCAGTAGTTTTAGGGAAGGCGACTGACAGCTGAGATCATTTTCACCATTAGGGATGAACAGTAAAGGATTAAAGAGAAACCCGGCGCCGTTATTAGGCTACTTTTAACGAAAGGAGCCAAAGGGGTCCGCAGTTTAACGTCTCATCCGACCGACGGCGTACTCACTCAAAATGTCCTCCACAAAGAACCTCAAGTAGGGATCAGGATAGTCGGGAAAGTTTAGCGTCCGTTTCAAAAAAACAAGGTAGGGGCGGCAGATTAGGAATTGGAATTTGGAAGCATTAACTGGATTGACAAGAAAGGAGGATCAGCAGGCTTTAGAGAATATTGATCTGGGTAGAATAGAGTAAAAATATGAACATATCAAATGATAGATATAGAAAGCCCCAAACGAAAAAATGCGTCGGTGAGTTGTTCTCAGGATTATCAAAAAAATGGAGAGGGCAAATGTTTACTTAGAGGATGATCAGTTTGGGCCTACGAAGGGGGGAGGTACGCACGTTGCCATTGCAGTAACGAGACCACTAATCGAGAGGAATATATGTAGAATACAATCAGGATGCATTTGCCTTTTTCCTAAATTTCGAAATGCAGGTTGACAGAGTGAATTGGGAAAAGCTAATGAGTATATAGCGAGAAAATAGGAATGGATTGGAGGGACAGGAGACTGATCCGCAACCTGTACACGTCTCAGACTGCTCAGGTGCGAGTGGGGAACGGAGAGTCCGGATGGGCAGTGTTAAGAAGAGGAATAAGGTAGAGATGTTTATTATCATATATGATTGTGGAAGAAGTGTACCTGTATGTGTGGAAGAAAATGGTTAAAAAAGCGTTTAAAGAAATTAATATAGAAATGAAAGTCAGTGGGGATTGTTAAAATCAATTGCGTTTTCGGATGATCAAGCTATAGTTCGCCAGTCAGTTAAGGTTTCACAAACCCTAAAAAATTAAGAACGATTATAATATAAATAGAAGGAGCCATTATATGTCAAAGTAGGTGACCATAAACTTGAGCAGGTTGAAAAATTAACGTATTTTGGAAGAGCCTCAAGGACCAAAATGTTCGAAATATTAGGGGAAGAAGAATTGCGTAAGGCAAAGAGGCTTTCACAAGGAGGAGGGAATTAATGATAGGGACGTTGAGTAAGGATCATAGAAATTATGTTGTGGAGCGTAGTTCTCTACGGCGCAGAAACGTGGTCGCGGATGCAGGAGGATAGACGTAGACTGGAGGTTATTGCAGATATGTGGGTGTGTTGTGAAGAATGGAGAAGGTGAAATGGACCGAAAGGAAAACAAATGAGGAAGTACTAGGGTTGGTGGGTGAGGAGAGGGGTTTGTTGGGAGATATCCTATGGAGGCAGGAAAAATGGATGAAAGGCATATTGAGCGGTAGTGGAATGTTGAAGAAGGTAATAGAGGGGGGAATATTGGGCAAGCGATGAAGCGGAAGGAATAGGATTGGCGGAATTGAGGGAGGAAAAAAGTATGCGGAGTCGAAGAGGGACTTGGAGGGAGAAAGGAGATTGGGAGTGTCGGGTATCAAGTTGCGCTAGTGAGGAGAGGCAAGGGAATACATTTACTTGGGTTGCACCGCTGCCCTGTGTCCATACAAAACCTACCTAAACTGGTGGTATGCCAATAATAATAATAAATCGGAAAAATGTTTCGTTGCGGATTACTTTAAACGCAAAGACAAGGAAAATGTTTCATGAAAAGGAAAGAACACAGGGTGGGTGTACAGGCAATGAGTCCTCTAAATTATTCAAGCAAAGATGAAGGGCATACTAAGTGACATCGCGCAGTTACAGGATTTGAGATCGTAATATTTTAGATAAGCTAGTAGGATCTTGGTTGAGTGAGGAAGAGGGTGGTAAAGAATAAGAAATGTCAGAGCCGTATGAATGGGAGTATAACAATTCTATCAAGGCAATGTATCTTTGAGGCAAAATATACTTGTATTATTTAAAGGTATCAGGAAATCCACCTGAAGTGTGCCCTACCTTTCTTCGGCGGTCCGAAATACAAGTATACCTTCTTCTATCCTAACTAATAATAATAGTCTCGTTCCCGATAGGTGTAATCTTTATCTGCAGCATGTAGACCAAGATGAATAATATTATAAGATATTTAAGGTAATACAACAAAATAGCACCTTAATTAAAATCAGAGGGATTTATTACTGTCAATCAAGACAGCGGGTTTGTCCACATGTGACAAGTTAATGCCTTTGCTGCCAAAAATGTTTTAAATTACCCATTCCGATGGTAGAATTTGGGAATAAATTTCAATCGATGTTAGGCGGGCGAGAAATGTCGCAAGAAATTTTCTTTATTAGGGAATTTCAAAGTCTCGTTTTAGATTTACACGTTAATTACAGTCGGGACATAAACATGCAAAAGTGAACCACTCAGTT
Organism: Hetaerina titia; assembly: GCA_037158775.1. Taxonomy (NCBI): domain Eukaryota; kingdom Metazoa; phylum Arthropoda; class Insecta; order Odonata; family Calopterygidae; genus Hetaerina; species Hetaerina titia. Next base: position 1,937,661 of record CM073768.1, on the reverse strand, counting down.
TAAGCTACACTTGAAAAAACGTCCCTCTGTAACCGTCCTGTTCATGGTTCCAATGACAAGATGTACACGGCCAAGTTTATCACATGATTACGACATTAAAAACTCTCATGGTTTGAATACTTTTTTCAATTTAAATGTGAATTGCACTTCCAGAGTCGGAAGGGGGTAAATAAAATAATAAATGAACTTTAACAGCACGTACATTAGGTTTTGAATTCGGAACTCAGAAGTATCTCACTTAAACCTGCTCAGTCGGAACCTGTTAGAGACACAAATTATATCATTTTATTCGATGGCGTGAAATTCAATTTAAAAAAATGATATTCCAATGGATAAGTTAATGATTGCGATATATGGAGTAACGATAATTAATTCCGTAAGTAGAGCACTTAGAAATCGCGGGTAAAAGAGTTATCGAGTTATCTTCAACATGGAGACACATAATTCCGTATAAAATTAACAAGGTCAATCAACCAATGCATGTCTTGGGATAATAAGTGTTCATACGTTTTGTCTTTAGGCCATTTAAAATATAAATTTAAAAAGTATAGTAATGGTAATGTATTAAAACTAAATACACGCACGAGCCACATTGAGTGTTCAGCGTCTGGGATGTAACCGTGTACATGCGGCATAGCGTTCGCTTTTTTGTTCTTCCCGTGGCAATTTCAAAGTTGGGGTCTTTGAAAATTCACCAGTTGAAATTTTCCCCCTGAGGTTCCTAAGATGGAACCAGAATAATTGAATTACCTTAATAAATAATGACCTTCAGAATAATTGAATTAGCTTCAAATAAAAGGTGCGTGCATGCCCAAGAATACTCACCTAAATCGCAATGAAATTCGCTGCCTGAGTACGGGGGTCTCATTTGGGATGGAGGTCCTGACGGCTGACTGATATCAAGATGGTACATGTATTATTTTTTTATATTTTCCTCTATCGTCAAAAATATATTCACTTCGTTTATTCATGACCTTCTTAAATGCTCAAGGCGATGCCATGGGAAATGATGTAATACTACGCACGGAAATAAATGCCGACATGTATCGGATATTAAAAAACAATCTGTGTTCGACAAAATTAATTTTTTGGACAAAGATGGTTATTTCAAAAAAATTACATAATTAACACCATAAAAGTATCCTGGTCGTATCAGAATATTCCATTGCTGAGTATATGACAGTTATCTGTTGTATTTTAATTTCCGCGTGTAAACCGATGACTTTAAAACGTTGTAATACGTTTAAACTGTTTAATCATTCCTAACTTTGTAAAACCCCGCAAATAATTACGTACAATTCTTTCGCGATATGACGGAAAAACTAAAGACACGGCTTGAGAAATTCCATCGGCCGAAAAAAATAATCGAGTGCCTTAGAGGTCAACTCATCCCAAGTGATCATCTAGGCACATCATGCGGAAGGAGTCGCGAAAATTTCCTTTTGCTTCACTTCCTCACGGAGAGAACTGTGAGACAGTAGAATCATCCCGAAGGGGATAAGATTAGTTCATCTAGTGAAGATAGTGTTCAAACCATAAAAATAAAAGTTTCTGGCGTAACTTGGTGGAAATTTTCAAATGTCAATTAAAACCATATGTTCATATGAGTTGCTTCCCTTTCCTGGCATCCTTCATATGCCATGATAAGCATTTTTATACCCATTTGTAAAGGTTCTTAAAATATCGCATCTGATTGCCTTAAAGCGATTCCATAAGCTATTGGAAATCGGAAGTTATTTAGAATAATGTGAAGAAAGCTACGTCAAATAGATTGCAGAGCATTCTATTATTTCACGATTGGAATGCTGTATTCTTCGGGATAATATTTACTGGATGTAGAAGTCGGCATTCAGGAGGTAACAGGAACCAAACTCAATGTGTAAGCATAAAAATGTGAATCCCAATCTACGAAACCGGATTTTGTGGTTACAAAAATAAATGTGAAACAATATCCATCTTCCGAGTGAAATGGATAGGGAGGATTTAAGGTTGCAAAATCCATATTTCGTCAATCACGAGATAGGGAAGTAGAGTGTGAGTGATTAAGGCTGTGCGATTGACTAGACGATACTGGACGCTGGAAAAATTTATTCGGAACATGATACGAGTATACTGGGAAATATCCTGAAATAATTTCGTGACTAACCCCGCTTATATGTTTCCGTACGAGGCTTAATTGAGAGGCTTGTCCTTAAGTTGAGTCCTTAGGTATTTTCATTGCCCATTTGAGAGAATGGATTTGTGTCGAATCTCCGAACAGATTATTATTGTAAGGTAATTTCCCGGTTAAGGTAGGTTTATGGATGGATACAACTACCAAATAAATATTTTGTGACTCCTAACAAAACACAATACAGTAACCTACTCTACATCAGGTCCCTCTTCATCTCTGTGTGCTTCCTTCCTGTTCCTGCCCCTTCCTCGTTTCCCCAACATTCTCCCCTCCAACACAAACGTAATCATCCCATTCATAATCAAAACACTCTAAATCCATTTTCTTCGTTGTTTTATTTATATTGATTCTCAGCCCATATTTCTCTCAGCCCATATCTCAGCTCTGAATTTTCAATTCATTCAGCAATACTCGCAGCCCCTTGGCTAACTGACAAACTAAAGCTTGGTCATCAGCAAACCTAACCGATTTGATGAAATCCCCTTCGATCAAAGCTATGGCGAGACTTTTCTAAACATTCTTACTCAAAGCCCTGTCAATTCTCTCCTCCCCATAAAATTTTCTTTGCTAACGCTATTCTTTGTCAGATGCCCCTACTACTTTGAGCATTTTTATCCACATTACTTCCCCAAACAGATGTATAGTATAAAAGTGACATTGGTTTGAGAGGAATGAGATGAACCGAGAAAGCCACGGGGAATGTGGTCCGGGAGTTTCTTAAGGCAAAGAATATCAGAAGTCATCGGAACAGAGGAGTACGTGTGTGACAATGTATAAATTATGTGATGGAAGTTGGAGAAGCATGCAGGGACGGAGTGTGGAGAGGGTTGTCGGTGCCCATGGAATTCTTAAAATTTTTAGGCTGTACCCAGAAAAGGAGCAGCGTGAATAACACGCGTCTGAAAATTACAATTAAAGGTCTGCATCTTAAAATTCGAGTATCAAGATGGAAAAGTCCCCAAATTAATCGCATTTAAGGAATCGAGGTACAAAACCTTGAAGATGGGGGTGGAATACGGGGCCACATCCCCCCGACCTTAAGGAACCTGTTATGAAAATGATAAATTTTGAAAACGTTATTTGGCTGGGATTTGTTGTTAAAACCTTGATTCCAAACTGTGTCAATTCTTAATAAACATTTTATTTGCGGCGTCTGTTGTGGACGCAGATGTAAAATGACCACGAATAAGGGAGGTAGGGATTTCAAAAATGTGTGCAACGTATGAGGTGCATCCAGTTTTTTCATTAAAATCAACACCCTTTAGGTTTCCAGAATCTTGTTTTTTTATTTGGAGGGTTTTTACTGTTCTCTTTACGGTGCCACCTTGCGATCAACCCTACTATTTTTGTCTAAGTCGTTTTTCTTCATGGCTTCTTGGGCTGCATCTTTTCTCGGGTTTCTTCCATGTATGAATCGGTCACCATTCCACCCGGTCATCGCCCGGGGCTCATGTGCTACGTGCTCACACCACCTCCAATTGTTCCCTTGTATTGTGCCAAGCATCGTGACCCCTGTGCCTATCTGTTCGTTGTTCCATTATACATGCCACCAGGCAATCATTCGAAGGAAGAAATAGATAGGGAAAACGATCAGTTAGACCTTATAATACGAGTATGCATATAATTCATTAATATAAAACGAACGATTAATTCCATTGGAGGTGGTCAGGAATTCTGTGGTGTAACTATTCTCTTCCAAGGAAAGAAGCTCTCTTCACAATTGAGGAAAGACGTTAAAAACGGGTATTCCTCCCCGAGACCAAAAGAAACTTTTGACGCCAAAACCACATATGGCAACTTCGAATCACACACCGTGACGATACGAGTGGGCGGCGCCTATCTTTTCTTGTGCCTGGGAGAGATTTTTCCCCTTAAAGCAGGAGATTTTTCGCAGAATCTCACGTGTGCATATGTGTGTGTGAGACTGTGGGAGTCGAGTACGCATTTTTATTGCCCACCGTCATCGCTAGCATTAAGGCATACGTCAATATGAATTGCTGTCTTAATATTTCCGTCGGAGTGTTGCATAACTTTCCCACTCTCCGATAAATAACACACCCTTGTTGATGGAGACAAGGGTGTTGAGAGCTAACAACATGCAAACAAGACATTACAGAAGATCACACTCCCCTTCCCCGACTCGCCCCGCTCATAAACCAGGCGTGAATGGTTCCATCATACGCTCGGTTTCCCAGCCTGTCCTGGACAATTTATCTATCAACGGATAAGGATAAAGAAGCCTTCGAGTCGTTACTCCGTGGTCCAGCCAAGGAGAGAGAGAGAGATATAAGACGGATGAAAGAAAAATCCTCCCTCCGGTTACCTAAGACAGCCGACTTGAACTCACTCTCCGAACCCTTCTCCTTCGAAGGAGTGTGGGGGGAGGCGAAAGGGGGTGGGGGTTGAAGAGTGTGGACAGGGGAAGGGGTCGTGGTTGTCGGTGACGTGCTCCCTCTCCCCCCTGTCGGCAGTCATTCACACAGAAACCACCGCCTGCCGAGGAAACCGCGTGTGCGTGCTTGTGTGTGTGTGCGTGTTCTTATATGGCCTGCGGAAAGGGGGCGCGAGGGGGTGGGGGTGTGAAACCTTATACCGTCTCTGCCGACGCCGTCACGAGAGAGCCTGCCTCCACCGCCCCCGTCGACGACAATGCGATCAACGTGGGCCCTGGACGGCTCTCGTCCACACGGGTGGCTGGTTGGTCTCACGAGAGAACGGGCAAACCGACACTGTCCCCACCGGATCATTTAAGGTTTCTTCCTTCTTTCGCTTTCCACGTAATGATTTTTCCCCAGACATCCTTTTGGTCATCACCTCCTCCTCTCCTCCCACCCCCGTGTGAAACCGAAGTTTTTCAATGACATTTTTTGTTTAATCTTTCCACAATGTCGGTCACCCTGTCTTTTCTTTTAAGGCGAAAATAGAGACAAAAAAGAACATCTTGAAATTTATTTGAAGGTATGTCACATATGTGTTCATAGAGAACACTATTTACTCGTATTGCACACACAGTCCTTATTTATCCTAAGAAATAAATATCATTTTATTTGTGTTGGAATATTGGTGAAACATATATTGATGGATATCACTGCACATCTTGCGGAGAGTGAATTAGATCTGCAACTGAGTGAAAATTGCATTTTGTTATAAAAAGAAACAAACTCACAAAATTCAAATCAACCAGTGTTACGATCTGAAAGAGATGTAAACAGAGTACATCGTCTCACTGAATAGCTTATGAAAGGGCAGCGAGAAATGGGAATAAGAAATTTTAAAATATTTGTATCCCTAATCACAGGCATGAAAAGGCCTAAGGACATTATTCAAATTTTTTTCACTGTGGTCTTATTTTGTGAGGTTCCAAAGTGTGGCAACTCTTTGAGTTATAGGCAGCAAATTCAGCATGAATGCCAGTTTGTCTGTAGCAGTTTTCTCAGAAAATCAATGTGAAGTACAATCATGGTCTCTCAGGCCTCATCTCTTGTTTCACATAATATGGTACATTTTTGACAGTTGCCCTTTTTGCATCCATTCTTGTTGAGTTCTTCCCATGGGCATAAAATGCATCTCTACCACTTAATAAGAATATGCAATAATTTTAACCATTATGAAGCATTTTTTATTTTCATTTGTTGAAGGCTTGCTTTAGATGTTTTCCATGCATTTGTTTTAAAAGTTATCATTTCTCATTTCATTTAAAAGTCCCTTACATGAATATACTTTACACCGCCAGGCTTCACTTCATGGAATTGTTTTATATACATATTAAATGAGTTTGTATTAAATTCACAAACTCATTTAATATCAATCTTTTTAAGCACTTTGAATGGTATCCATGCATTGTGGCTTCTGTAGCAAACCAGTAATTCTTTTAAATTTATATGTTCAAGGCACTCTCCCTTGTATTTAGTTTGCATCTAACTTGTACATGCAATGGCTTCATATTTTCATTTTTTGAATGAACAACAAAGTTTCTGCGGTTTTACAAAATGATTTTACATCTATGTTTTCCACTATGAATTTTCACCACCACTAATTAAAGTACTTCCAGGACTTCATTTTCAATTCATCCTCTCTTTCAGCCCTTCAAATGTCATACTTCCCCGACACATTGTCACAACCTTTTTCATGAATGGTTTTTCATTCTTCTATCCCCAGCATTTAACACTGTCTAACTACATGTTTTAGGGCAAGATGACACACATCCATTTCTCACTTACAAAAGTTGTAATGACTTAAAATATGGGTTAAAATAATAAGCTATATGAATTGTAAAATTGAAGATCAATTCACATGCTAACATCCTTAATCATCGCTTAAAAAGTAGGTTGGTCTTTTCCGCTGATTTTTTATATCCACCAAATGCTGCACAAACATGAACAAAAGAAAATACAGGTAGAACTATAAAATGTGGACACTTTCTTTGACAATCTCATTTCAAACTAATAATGCACTATTTATGAGACATATCTAACTGTGAATAAGAGAAACCAGGGATAATTGAGAGAATCAGCATGATGTGTATGCAAAGTGACTCATGAGGGGCAAGTTTTAGGTGAACTCATTAATTTCAAAATCAGAGGTGCACCATTTTGTACTTCCTGAAAAAAAAGAGCATAGAAGCTACCACCAAATTCAAGCATATGAAAACGAATTATTTCCTCCCTCCCTGAACTTTGTGGGGGCATTTTTTGTAATAAGTGTATTCATCCTGATTTTGAAACTGGTAGATGTCCTCAACATTTTTCTTCACAAAAGCACCATTATAACTTAAAATATAATTGTGGTGTCATTCCAATTTGTACATGTAATTTCCAAAAGAGGATGTCTTTTAATGGTGTAAGGGTCTTTGGCTGGGATGTGCTATTGCATTGAGTTTCCTAATGGGGCCTGGGAAGTTCGGTAGGAATCTTATGCAAGATTAATCACTGAATTGTTATAGTTGTCGTTAATGAAGAAAGGCTTTATTATGCCGAATCAATAAAGAAGACACTGTGCATATAATAATGGCACTGTTGCTTCAAAATTATTTGAACCCATTATTTATTTTAATTATTTATCAATGCTCGTTTTTCTTTTTTTAGAAATATGGTGTATGTTTGATATTAATGATAATTCCATAAATATCTTACAGAGAATTACAAAGGTAGAGGAAGGCTAAAAAGCCAAAAATAGCCTTGCATAATTTACTGATGTCCCAAAAATATGAACATAGTGGTATAAAAGCTTAAATCCTCTTGAGAGGATAAAAAAAAATTAATGCCATCTATGCATTAAATTGACAGATTGCTTCTTTCTCAAAATATGCCTACACTTTTTTACTGGAAGGGCTTCCTTTTGCTACAAGGATTGTATAGAAAGTATCAGTAAAAATTTTATCGTAATGTATTCATAAAGTGCTGAATTTGGACTGTCGGTTAAGTGTTTGCATGATTGCAGACCGTAATGGCATTGATAAAAAGACAGTGAACACCATTATCACTGTAAATCTGGTGATGTAAAATATATGCATTAAATTTGTCCCAAAGGACAAATGGATGGACAACCAAAAGAATAGTCGAGTGTCTGCCTGCAAAGACATTCTACATTGGCAACACGATGATTCCCCAACCCTCTTACAGTCCTCACTTGGCACCAGCAGACTATTATTCCTATTCCCAAAAGTGAAATCCTCCCTCTAAAGTCACCACCATGGGACCCTTAGTGCCTTCAACGAAGCTTGCGCACGTACCCTTATGGACCTACCGCCTGCCAGGGAATCTTCAAATCATGGAAAAACCGCTGGCAAAAGTGTGTCAACATACTCAAGGGATGTACTTGGAAGAATTTTGAGGGATTGTTACAATATCTGAAATTAAACTATTTTTCCCAAACTTTTCCTGATACTTTTTATACAAATCATGTACACTTAAAAAAAACACAGTAATCAACCCGAAGGTTGGTTTGGTAGGTGATGGTAGAGTTCATCCAGTACTAAGCCCTGTAAGGGGTGTGAAATTCACACATCAGGGTACACTTATGTTTGCTAAAACTTCATATTATCCACACCACTTTGTCTTCTAACTCTGCCATAACTGTCTGAAATGTTAATATTTTAACGAAAGCTGACTTTATAACATCTCTATTTCAGGAGATGACGTTTGTCCTGCTCCCTTTGAATGAAGGCAGCTGGGAAAATTGCTTGAAATAAGGAGGTTGAGGCAGAGAGTGCCCCCTGTCTGAGACCATTCTTTTATTGAAATTTCTAGGGGTTGGAAGCAAGATGGCACCCCCCTATCTGGACAGTTTTGATGAGGAAGAGGAGGAGCCCCTACTGTTGAAGATCACCGGTCTGGTGCCCGGGTACATGCAGGAGGAACCATTCAAGCTAAACAAATACCTGCCAGTCACTCCCTTGCCCTCGCTGCAACCCACACACTACCCCCTCACCCCTCAGGGCACCCCGCCATCTGCAAGTGGCCAGCAGGAGGAGAGCATGACCTGGACCAAGAAAGCTGCCTATGGTGTGGGCCACATTCTCAATGACATATGTGCCTCCATGTGGTTCTCCTACACACTGCTCTTCTTCCACGCAGTCCTCGGAATGGACGGCAGTGTGGCAGGAGCGTTACTGCTCCTGGGGCAGATAGTCGATGCCCTTGCCACACCAGTGGTTGGAATTCTAGCGGACAAGAAGGCAGGGGAGAGTGTTGTTTGTGGGAGATGGCAGTATGGGAGACGAAAGTCGTGGCATCTGGGAGGCATGTATCAATTCAAATCTTATTTCAAGGAATTCCTTATTGTTCCCTTTGAAGTACTGCTGTGAGTGAGAACGTTGTAGAATACTTGAACCTAGGTTAACTCTTAATACAGTCAAGTAAAAATTCATGATCCACTTTTGCTGAGTAATGAAAAGCAAATGTTATCTATAAAATTAATTCAAAATCATTTAATTCAACACTTTTAAAACATTCAAATCGACAGCATTTTTAGTATTTCATTATTTAACAGCAGGTTATAATTAAAAATTATGTAAGTGCTCAAACTTGAATGTTGCAAGGGAGAAGATATGTTGTACAAAGTAATAAAAATACATTCCTGGGAGGGATGTTTGCAAGTGAAGAAAAAATTTACATCCTATTCTTCCCCTCTGCTGTGCATAATTTAGTTTTTGTCTTCATTTTTCAGGAACATTTGCAGTGATTCTAAGTTTCCCATTCATTTTCATGATGTGCATGGTTTGCACTGGTTCAAACAATAATGACTGGACCATAGCTTTGTACTATTCTGTTCTAGTGACAGTTTTCCAAATTGGATGGGCTAGTGTACAAATCTCACACTTATCCTTAATAACCGACCTTACTCCGAGTGAACACCAAAGGACTGAACTTACGGCAATAAGGTAATATAAATTCTTCTAAATGATAGATTAGTCATCACAGGGCATGACATTAAGTATAAAATTATCCTTTTTGTTTTCCCAGGGTTTGCTTATATACACAACAGCTCCTAATGAGTCTCCTTTGGATCGATAACCATACCATGATAGAAACCTTTGTGGCCTTATTCTCTATATGCAGTTATATTTTATGTATAAACTTCAAGCAACATCTTCACATTAAATTTTATCCCTAACACTGCTTATGGGGACTTCCTTGAAGTCACTTTTCCTTACAATATGTACCTATATGAATTACGGTGTGAAAAAATGAACCTTTTCTTATGATTAGTTCAAATATTAATTATTCCCCACTTTTTTTGGCTTTTTCTGATGGTTTGTCCATTGTCACCAAATCATAATTAGTAGAACTTATTATGTACAAACCTCCTCTACTGTGCTTATTCTTACTTTTGTTCAGTTTTAATGGTTTTAATTAATCTGACTCCTATCCTTTGTTAGTATGAGAGGAACCACAGGTTCACACAATTGGTTCACATACATGGTCTGGCATCCAATGGTGCTACGCTGCCATCTGTGGGATTATGCAGGAACAAAGATACATAAATTCCCCTTCATTCCTTCTCTTAAGAAGTCCCCTTTGAAGAACTCCCCTTGGGACCTCACACACTTCTAAGTGTAAGTCTATCTTTCACTTTTCAAAGCAATTGGTGAAGTCCTTTTTCAGAATGGTCATTGACTGCCTCATTGCATTCTTTTATCTCGTCAACATCAAGAATTTCATGCTACAGTTGCAGGGGACTTGCTCAAAGTCGCAAGCATTAATCCAGATTATCTAAAAAGGATCATTATTGGAGATGAGTCATGGGGATATGACTATGACCCGAAAACAAAAACCCTGTCTTTCCAACAATTGATTGACGAGATAAAGGAAAATGTGACAAGGCGGCTGATGACCATTCCAAAAAATGACTTTGCCAATTGTTTTTGGTGAGTGGCAGAGATGCTGGAATACGTGTGTGAGGTCCCAAGGGGAGTAATTTGAAGGGGATGATTAAGACCTGATTAATCTAGGTAGACTATTTTTCTCAAAATGTCTGGATATTTTCAAAACAGAACTTGTACTGTTTTTTTGGTTAAAAGGATTTTCAGTTTTTGATATTGACAAATTTCATTTTTCCTAATCAATATTTTCTTATTATACTTATTGGCTGTGATGTAATTCTGAAAGTTTGTTTAAAATAAAGAATAATGCATCAGCTATTGCTTGTTGTCAACCAGAATAATATAAAACTAGATTCTTCAGATCAATTCATTAAAGAATAATTACCTAGATTATATGATTATGTAGTTAATTAATGCTAATTGAATTTTCAGGTACAGTCTGTCAGTTTGTTCCAATGTTGCAGTATATTCCATTACATGGGCTGTACTGCATCTCACAAAAGGTGGTGAAATGAACAAAATAGGACCTGATGATGCCTACAAATTCAGAGTATGAAACATGATTCCCTACTCTTATCAATCTACTTGGTTTAATTAAGATTCTTGTGTTCAATCATTGAATTATTTTTCTTTCTCCTATACAATTAGGAAATAGTTCTAATTGGGTTAATACTAGGACTAATTTTCACCGTATGGTTTCATCTGGGTCTTAAAGAGCCAACATCCGTTCATAGACCCCGAAGTGCATTGAACCCAGGCAAAGGATCTCCCCTATTATCCCGGCCTCAAATTCAGTTTTTCAAAAGTCCAAGATTGTATCAAGTAGCATTTCTGTATGTCTCCAGTAGGCTCTATGCAACACTAAATCAAGTGTACATGCCACTGTATTTGGATGATTCTTTAGACATGGAAGCAGAATATCTAGCAACCATTCCACTAGTCAGCTATGCCAGCAGTTTCATTACTTCACTTTGTGTGAAATACATCAACAAGAGATGGGGTCGCAAGGTAAGTAGAATTCTATTTAAATTATTAAGTTAGCTTGAACATTCCATTTTATAATATCCAAGCTGTATCCCACCTTATCCTGTGATAATTATTAGGTAATTTATTAATTAAGGTTGGTTTTTGAATGGACACAACTACCAAATAAATATTTTGTGACTCTTAACAAAACCCAATCCAGCAACCTACTCTACATCAGGTCCCTCTTCAACTTCAGTGTGTACTTCCTTCCTCCCTTCATCCCGTCCAACATCCCTATCCTGTTCCTGCCCTTTCCTTGTTTGCCTAACATTCTCCCCTCTATTACATTCTTAACATCCCACTGCTGTTATATATAACAGCAGTGCTGCTGCTATAATATGCATTTCATCCATTTTTCCTGTCTCCATAGGATTCCTCCCAACAAACCCCTCTCCTCACCCACCATCTCCAGTACTTCCTCATTTGTTTTCCTTTCGCTCCATTTCACCTTCTCCATTCTTCTCCACACCCACATTTCAAAAGCCTCCAATCTACGTCTATCCTCCTGCTTCAGTGACCACATTTCCGTGCCGTGTATAACTATGCTCCTTATCAATGTTTTAACGAGTCTTTTCTTAAGATCCTTACTCAACTTCCTTTTCATCAACTCTCTCCTTCTTGTACAAGCCTCTGTGCCTAGTACAATTCTTTTCCTTCCTACTTTGCCCATTTTGATCCACAACACTTCCGAGATATTTTCTTCCTGACTTTTAATAATCAAACCACTTTACTTTTCCACATAAACTTTTTAATTTTTACAACCCAGGTTTCGTTATAGCATAACATCATCAGGTAAAAAGTTTATGTGGAAAAGTAAAGTGGTTTGATTATTAAAAGTCAGTATGAAGATTTTCCACCAAGTTACGCCAGAAACTGTTTTATATATTTTCTTCCTATTTTAATGTTTAGCTTAACCTTTCTCTTTCAGGAAAATCGCATAACCTTCGTTTTATTAATATTGATTCTCATCCCATATCTATTGCACTGAATTTCCAATTCACTCACCAATGCTAGCAACCCCTTGTCCGACTGACAAATCAAAGCCTGGTCTTCAGCAAACCTAACCGATTTTACAAATTCCCCTCCGACTTTCATTCCTACCTCCAGTTCTTCCCATGCCTCTTTAATCATTTCCTCCACATATACGTTGAACAGCACCGATGACAATGGGCAACCCTGCCTTACATCTCTTCCAAACAATGCCCATCCGGACTCTTCGTTCCCCACTCGCACCTGAGCAGTCTGAGACATGTACAGGCTGGGGATCAGTCTCCTGTCCCTCCAATCCATTCCTATTTTCTGCAATACAGGCATTAATTTTTCCCAATTCACTCAATCAAATGCTTTTTCGTAATCTACAAAACAGGCAAAAACGTCCTGATTGTATTCTATATTCCTCTCCATTAGTGATCTCATTACTGCAATGGCATCACGCGTACCTCTTCCTTTCCTAAACCCAAACTGATCATCCCCTAAGTAATCATTTGCCTTACTCTCTATCCTTTTTTTGATGATCCTGAGAATAACTTTAGCTGCGTGGGATACCAAACTTATTGTTCTGCAATCCTCACATGATGTAGCCTTTGCCTTTTTTGGGATAGGAACTAACACCGATCTCACAAAATTGTCCGGCCAGATTCCTTCCTCATAGATACTATGAATCAGTCCATATAGGGCCTTCTTCCCGCATTTTCCTAAACATTTCAACAGTTTTACAGGGATGTTGTCTACCCCCATGGCCTTATTTGGTTTCATCTCTCATAATGCCCATTCTATTTCATCGTCGAGTATGCCTGGACCTAAGCTATCTTCTTCTACGTCATGTTCCTTTTCTATGTCTAACCATGTTGGCCTAAGTTCTCTATCATACAGTGTTTCTATATATTCCTTCCATCTCTCTTGGATTTTTTCTGGTTCACTATTATCTCACCCTACTTATCTTTAACTGTTAGCACAGATCTTGCCTTCTTACTTTCCGATAATAACTTAACCTTGCTGTAAAGCATGCCATTTTCCCCATTCCTTCGTAAACTTTCCATATCCTCGCATTGCGTTTTCCACCATTCTTCTTTTGCTTTATTTGTGGCCCTTCTCAACTTATTGTTTAACTCTTTGTACTTCATTTTGCCTAACTCTGTGTTTACATTTTTCCATCTTCTCCTCTCCTCCATCCTTGCAATCATGTCATCCGTTACCCATGGTTTCCTTATTCTTTTCCCGTTAATGGTTCCTATAGTGTCTTCAGCGGCTTTCGACATCACTTCCTTGATACATTCCCATTTTTTTTCGATAGTAATCAGCACTTTACCATCATCAATGATTTTCTCTACAACCAGCCGATACTCCTTCCTCGTTAATCCATTTAATGCTTCTACATTACATTTCCTAACCCACCGCCCTTGCCTTATCTTCTTGAAATGGACATTACATTTCATAACAACTAAATTATGGTCAGAGTCCGCATCCACTCCTGTAAACTGTGCGAATTTATCACACTATTCCTAAACCTGTGCCTAACCATAATATAATCTAACTGATACCTTTCTGCATCACCTGGCATTTTCCATGTATACCTATGTCTTTAGTGGTGCCTAAACCATGTGTTGGTGATGACTAACCCCTGTCTCCTGCAGAATTCAATTGCTTTCTCCCCGCGTTCATTCCTCGTACCTAACCCGTAGTTCCCCACCTCCTGACCATCTCTTCCTTCGCCTACTGTGAGATCCCAATCCACCTCTATCAAATGTTTTCCTGCAGGTACATACACGATTATGACCTCTAACTGATCATGTATCCTATTGACTTCTTTCTCCTTGATTGGTGGCATATACAAGGGTAATCTAGAAAGTAAACTCCGTTTGTGTGTAGTGGGGTTAGCACTGCCACATTGACATCGGTGTGTGCAATAGATCAGTGTGCTTCTAACTCTACCAGGCGGAGCATCGTATGGTCACGCGTTGTCCAGTTGAAGCCTAAAAACATGAGTGCCACAATAGAAACTCCCGCCAACCTTGAAATGCCTGGTGTAATATGATTTCGTTGGGTAAAAAACCACGCAGCAGCCAAAATTCATCGTGATTTGTGCGTGGTCTATGGCCCAAACATTATGAGTGAAGGTGTAGTCCATCAGCGGGTAGGATTTTTGAAAAATGGAAATACAAGCATTCAAGACGAAGAATGGAGTGGTAGGCCTTCTCTTGTCAGGGATGACCTACTGAACAAAGTGAACAAACAGGTTCAAGAGAATTGTCGATTTATGACCTTGGATCTTTCTGACCACTTTCCTGATATTTCTCGAAGCCTCGTACATGAGATAGTGACAGAAAAACTAGGCTACCACAAGTTTTGTGCTTTTTGGGTACCAAAACTGGTCACCTCAAGACAAAAAGAATGTCGACTGCCATTGACTTTCTTTCTCGGTACGACTTGGAAGGAGCAGAATTTTTAAACAGAATCATTACTGGTGAGGAGACTTGGGTGGCCTAAGTGAACCTGAGACAAAACAGCAATCAACAGCAATGGGGTCGTACCGAATGATGAAGAGCTTCAAAATGCCGTGACAGGTTGGCTCCATTAACAGGTGGCAGTTTTTATGAAGAGGGGATTGCACAGCCTGTTAAAAGATACTAAAAGTGCTTGAACCGATTTGGCGACTATGTGGAAAAGTAAAGTTTTAGTTTTAAATTGTATATAATAAAATTGCTCGATCTTCACTGGTTTTATTTTTATTTCAAAATGGTGGTTACTTTCTGGATTACCTTTGTATTCCTGAACAATGGCCAAGTTCGTCAGTTCTGCTTTTATCCCTATTAGTGATATTCTATCCATTACTTGCTCTATGTTGATTATGCTTCTTCTTACCCTTTTATTTTAATATTATGATAACCCCTCATTGACTCTTGTCCCCTCCGCTTTAACTATCACTCCAGGAAACCCCACTATCCTTCCATCTCACATCACATTGTCCTAAAATATCTATTTTACCTCTTTCCATCTCTGGCCTTATATTCTCTAATTTCCCTGTCCTCAACATTGTCCTAATGTTCCAAGTTCTACTGTGATAATAATAATTTTTATTTGTCCAAAAGTTATAAGTATTTGTTTCATTAGTCGGGAATATTAAGGTTGGAAAAGCTCAAAAACAGCAATAAATGGGTAACCATAAAGCCAATAGAGTGTAGCACCAGGAGTATACACAAATAGTACACATTGTTATCATTATTCGAAAATTCTGCAACAGAATTGAATAGGCCTGTAGAAATTTTCTGAGTTTGATTTTGAAAATAAACATCATCATTAATTACTTTGGGTTAATGATTTAATGTGTCACTAAATCAATAATGCCATGAGATTTGTTTCAATGGAAGTTTCGCACAAATATGTACATGTGGCCTATGAAAATTGTTATGGTGTCTATTCTCCTATGAATTCACACTTGAGTTTTTTATGGTGGAAAGGGAAAATATTTTAACATAAAGCAACCAAACAAAAATATATAGTTAAGGCCAGGAAGCAAGTAAAGTTTTATTATTCCAACCATTGTTTGAGTGGGTAGATGCACCCTGAGGTAAAACCCTATATTCTAAGTCTTCAGTTTAATTTTCCCTAGCTTGTATTTTTGAGTTTAGCATCTCCGTTGACTAGTGAAATCATCATTTGCAGCTTTTTCTCACAATACTCAATTTTTTATTTAATTTTGCCTAATTGCAAGAAATACCCTAAAGGTATTATTTTTCTAAGTAACCTCTTTGTAATTCATTCACTTCATCTTTTATCACAGCTATCCTGGCACTTTACTTTGTCCTACCTACTACCTATTATAATAGTATAAAACTCCAAAGGAATGATCAAATAATTATTTGATCACTTCTTGGAAAATGGCCAAGTCAAATCTTTACAAGGGTAATCCTAGAAGTACCCAACCCATTAAAAGACAAAAATTTTGGAAAAATATGTATCTATTTTTTAACATAATCTCCTTTCAGCTCTATACACTTATCCCAGCAATGTTCAATTTGTTCAATACCCTTTATATAATAAGAACCATCTTGCTCCTCAAAATAGCAATTAACTGCCCTTCTTCATGGTTGAAAAATCTTTGACCACCAAGCCATTTATTGAAGTTAGTGAGCAGAAAATAATCCAAGGGGGCTAAATCCAGCGAATAGAGTGAATGAGGTAGCAGTTCAAACTTTAATTCATGAACTTTGGTCATTGCAATAACAGATTTGGGAACTGGTGCATTGTCTTGATGAAATAACACTTTCTTCTTAGCCAAATGCAGCTGCTTTTGCTTCATTTCTTGGCTCAAATGTTGCAATAAGTTAGCATAATACTCGCCTTTGATAGTTTTCCCTTTTTCAAGATAGTCAATGAAAATTATCCCATACGCATCCCAAAAAAACCAATTCCATGACCTTGCCTGCAGATGAAATGGTCTTCGCCTTCTTTGGAGCGAGTTCTCCCTTTTGAATCTATTGTTTTGATTGTTCTTTTATCTCAGGTGTGAAGTAATGGACCCATGTTTCATCCATGATTATGAAACGGCACAAAAATTCTGCTTTGTTGCTGTGAAACTTTGCTAAACACTCAATTGAAACATCTTCACGACACAGGTTTTGCTCAAGTGTGAGCAAACGCAGCACCCATCTTGCACAGGGCTTTCTCATGTCCAAATTTTCAGTTAATACTGCAACACAGTTGATGTACTGCACTTTTTGGTATTCCTACTATGTCTGCTAGCTCACGCACTTTCAGTTGACGATCATCCAGTATCACTTTGTGGATTTTCTATACCGTTTCTGGAGTCGTTACCTCATTTGGTCGACCAATGCTATGCTCGTCTTGACAGCTCGTACGGTCTCACTTAAACTCAGCTACCCAATATTTTACTGTTTTAAATGAAGGAGCAGACTCATTCAGAGTAGAATCCAGTTCAGCTTTTATATTGGTTGGGCTGAGGTCTTTCAAATAAAAGTTTTGTATCACATAACAATGACCAATTTTCTCCAATTTCATAAATTCACGGAAAAAATTTGCTATTGATGGCTGCCAAACAAATATTAAACAACGTGGCATCTTCAAACTTGTAACATATGCTTTATAGATTGCATACTTTCTAATACAGTGATATTTTTCAAACAACTACTGCCATCTCTAGGTCAGACCGATTACTTCTGGGACCATCCTTGTAAGAGATGTATTATGAGATGGAATATTAAGAGGTTACAAACATTCCATACACTCCCCCCTTCCTCTCTAGCTGTCATGAAGTACGTCCATCATAATAGAAGAGCTAAAATGTAAGCATTTTATCAGTCACTGTCCCAAAACCAGCCAAAGAAATATCGCTAAGGCTAGAATTGAGTCATATGTTTTAATGGAGTCATTTGTCTCATTGACTGATTTCCTGAATTCTAAGACCTTCTTGTAACCTGTGTTCATTCTAAGATAGCAATAGGTAGAGAGGAAGATGAAGGTAAAGGAGGGAAAGGCTAGAGAGAAAAACTAACATATGAGATTATGCACTGTTCAGTTGGAAAGTTAATTAATGGGCAAGCATGGTGATATATTTGCTTCTCCCTTTGCCTCCAGCAGTTGAATGCATTCATATCTGTCAAACACCACTTCTTCAAGGGTAGTTTTTAAGGAGATATCTGTAAGATCTTCAAATACTTGTTTTATTCTGATGTGCCTGCACTCAGCATTGTAGCTATGCCATGCAAATTTGTAATAATCAGCTTTCCCCTTCCATGATTAAAAGAACCACAGTTGTCAACCCTAAGGTTGGTTTAATAGGCTTTAAGGGTTGAGCTCATCTAATGATAAGCCCTATGTGGCATGTGAATGGTATACATCAGGGCAGGGGAACCAGTTCCTTTCCCTTTGCTATCTTTGGTTTCCCAAAAAATTCTGGTATTAAAACAATCATACAGCTTAGATGAAGCCGAGGGTGCCCAGAGGATTTATCCCAGAATCAATTCAGGAGCCTCTAGTTATTAACCCAGAGCTCTCCCCACTAGACTACCATTCACTTCCTTCAATGATAGTGATCAGATTTAATTTACTTGACAAGTTTTTGTAAAATGCAAATAAATTAATACAAAAAACTATGACACAATTTACATAAGATGCATGTAAGCCATCTATTCATTATACATACTCCCAGCCCATGACATAGAATTTTTTCGTTCCAAATTGCGTCCTAAAATCAACCTGCATCTAATTGATCAGGGGTACACAGGTATAACTTCAACCAATTAGTGTAAACTGATCCCCTGAAAAAATGCTTACTATAAGCATTTTTTCTGACATCAGGTATAGAAAATGGGTGCCTTATTACAAATGCCAATAATATCACTGTTTTGTAGGAAGTTTAGTAGGAAGCGAAAGAGTCTTAATATTTCACCGAAAGTACTTCCTAAAAAATTTCCCAAATAAATCAAAGATGTATAAAATGTCGGGCATTTAGTTTCATCTCACATGTGGTCCTGCCACGAAACTTAGTATGCATTTTGCTTATGGGGATGTTGACCCTCTGTTAATACATAGGTGCATACATTGTATCCCTCATCATAAACTCAAAGTCTACAGATATTCAAACTTAAGAGGCATGAGAGTATCATAAAGGCATACAATATTGTTGGTTTTAATACAAATTCAGATGATATCAAAATGATAAGAGAAACTAATCATCACATAAAAAAGTTAAAATGATATGGGATCTTAAGAAAGAAGATTGTCTCACAGTATTGCATTTAAACTTGAGTTCATGAGTTAAGTTTCAGAACATGGAAACAAGGGAGCAAAAAGGCATTTTGGCCCAGTGACGATGAATTTCCATGATTCCACAATGAATAAACGTTTGAAACATGTGTAGCTACTAATTTTTTTAATGTAATAATTCTATTTTCTTTATATTAAATGTAAACATCAAAATACTTTCATCTTTTCTGTTGGATCCAAGTATTTTTTATTGATTTTCACCTGAAAAATCATAGTGTGTCTTATGAGTTGGAAAATACAGTATTTTTTCACATCAAGGTAAAAACAGGAATTTAGAGATTCCTGAATTATAGTGGTCATGGTAATTTGGTAACAATGTGCATTATATCAATTTAAATAGCACATTTTAAGGCACACACCCATCATGAATCATGGACTTACTATAGATGATTTGAGATTTAAATTCCCCATAATATGAAGGATTCATGCTGCTTCTGGGAATTACTGTCACATAGGTGTGTTGATGGACAACAGCTTTGCCCCCAGTCCTGGAGGCATCTTCAGGTCGAAGTATGATTGGGCCGCTATATATAGGAGACGCTGACTGGCCCAGAGCTCTCTGATTGGCTCTTTCTTAGTGGGGAATAATAGGAATCAGCCTTTTCCATGAGGAAGCTAGGGTGCAGCTGTCCTCACGGTTGAAATTGTTGGGATTCTTCATTATTTCTACCGCTCCTCTTATGAGTCTCGGAAAATAATGCCTCTCTTCTCTTGCCAACACTTTAGTTTGGCCGAACTTAATCATATGTCCAGGTTTTGACCTGCATGTTCAGCAATCGCTGAGAGTTGGAACTGTTTCCTGTCCATGGCCCTTTGGTGCTCCTTGGTCCTGCATCTGATGGACCATTCTGTTTGGCTGATATAGGACTTCCTACACTTGCACTTGATCTCATATATGTCTTCGTGCATGAGATTGGGGTTTTGGTCCTTCAGCTTAGAGATGATGTTGCTGATTGATTTTGCTTGCTGTGGAGAACCTAGTTGTTACATGATGTTTCCGTAGGAGCTTACTTATCTTTTCAGCCATTGCAGTGTCATAGAGGATGGTAGCATATGTCTTTGGTTTTTCTTTACCAGGCTTCTCCTTGCTCTGTTTCTTGGCCAGAATTCCATCTTCCATCAACTCCTTTTTTGGCAGTCCTTTTGTGGACCATATGTTCCGGGTGTCCGTTTTTCCCCAACGCCAAGATCAGGTATCTGTTTTCTGATGTGAGCGATCCAGCATCTGAGATGATGCAGGACTGATGAACTAGTGTATTTACTAGCAAGCTCTTCTGGGTGGGACAGAGGTGATCGCGCATCCAAATATCAGTCTTTATGGGTTTTCTTGCTTGTACTGCATGACTAAGGCTGCCATATGATTTCTGCCCACTAACATATCTAGAAAGGGAAGGATACTATTCTGTTCTATTTCCATGGTGAATTTCAAGGTCCAGAAAATCCTTAGGTAATCCCTCCGAGGTGAGTTCTTTAGTGAGTAGCATGGAGTCATCAATGGGTGTATTCGTGAGCAGAGAGACTACATCAAAGCTCACCAGCACATGTCGTTCCTTGACTTCAACGGTACTTGATGGTGTAGATGAATTCCGTGGAGTTTTTCACGGAAGAGACGGCTTTTACTGTGAAGGGTTGGAGAGAACGTCCAATGTATTGTGCCAGCTTGTAGGTAGGTGCATCAATGTTGCTTACAATGGGTTGTACGGGGGATCCCTTCCTTGTGAACCTTAGGTAGTCCATACAGATGCCGTGGTTGTCCATCAACACACCTACATGATGGTAATTCCTTGAAGCAGTATGGATCCTTCATCAGATAGACATCAGAGAAGCCTACGGATTAATTTCCCCATTATATGGTGAAAGCTAGGCATCCATGGTGACAGTGGTCCAAATATTTCTTGTAAGATAAATAATGGAGTTAAGTTGGTTGTCCAGCATTCTGTGTTCCATCCATGTGAACTGTTTATTAACTATAATTCCTAAGAATTTAGTGGAGCCTACCTGGGAGATCAACTTTCCTCCTAGCCATCTTGATGAATCCTCTTTTAATGGAGCTTCATTGTAATCTACGAGTATTGTGATTACATTTTATCAAATAAATATTACATAAAACTACGAATTTAGGAATTATAAAAATGGGTGTTTAGCATTTTACATTTGTTTAATGTCTTGACCATTTGCATTTTTATTCCTGTTAGTGGTTGTGTAGATAGTGACTTGAATGCAATGCTTTATCCTGAGGGCTTATAGTGATGCTAAGATGGCTCTGGTAAAAGCAACTGCAATGCATGTAGTAATTTAAAATTTAGAATAGAGACATTTCTAATTGCCAAAGGTTATGTGGGTGATCGTAAAAGATATAGAGATAGATATCCAAAAAAATGAGAAAGAAAGAACAGATATATTGATGGCTGATAAAGTTTTGTGATCCAGAATAAAAGGGGCTCATCCTACCAGAAAAGAATAGTAGAAAGTTTGTACTTCATTAAAAGAGAAGGAACTCACTACTCAGAAGACTATTTATTGAGCAAATGTTTTTGAGAATCAAGTTGAGTATTTTTTTTCTATGAAAAACAATATTTCTTTTAAACGAAAGCTTGATGTCATTCATGATGAAACATACGATATGCTTGATATGACACGAGAATACGACATGAGAATATTGAATTAGCTAAGATATGGGTAGAACTTCTTGATAACAAGGATGGAAAGTACAAAGATCAAGACCCACAGTGATCATACTCATCCAGCAAGACGCAAAGAATAAGATTAGAGGATGCATTTATGTTTGAGTCAGAGGGATGGAAATGCATTCAGTTAGAGATTGTGTTGTGATACTTGAAATAAGCACAAGTCGTTCCACTATCCTTAAAGGAATATGAAGAGAAATCATATGGCCATAGATAAGACAGCTGAAAATATTTTTGGGATCTAAAGAGATTTATGAGAGATGGAAATAACTTAATATGAATAATTAAGCTAGTTGGCTGATATATACAAAGGAAATATATCATAAATTAGGAAAGAGACTTGGGAAGGAGCACTGCATACTGTATAAGTTCATTATTTCAATTCCATTGATTCACAATATTTAACATGAAGCTGTGATAATGTCATGACCAAAATTATATAAATTTGTGGATGTAGAAGATAATGAGAGGTAGTGGGATGTTGAAGATTTAAATAGAAGTAAATATTAGGGGAAGAGAATAGGCATATTTGGATTCATAGGACAAGATTAAGTGGGTTCGATATATTACAAACTGAAAAAGATATTAATGAATAGTAAGTACAGCTGGACTTACACGTAATTAATTAAAATTCTTTTATGATTTGTAATAGCTTTCAGGCACTTCACTGCCTACATCTGTATGATAGAATATCTATGATGACACCTCAGAGACATCCATTTTTCCTTATCCAAATTGAAGAACCCTTAAGTTGTGGGAAACATATATACTTCTATGTATGCATGAGCAGTTGCAGGAAAAATTTTCTTTTATGTTGGACTGTCTCTTCTCCATTGGCCCAGAGGCCTTTCCTATCGTTAAGGCCCAACCTCTTTCTTTATACCAAGAGAGGGCCAACTCCCTCACTCATAAAGTTTACCTTCCATTATCAATGCAGATATGATGACTCTTTTCAACTGTATGCTAATTACAGGGTGTGCCACATAATTTTCTTTTTTCAAGTACAAAACTTTTTCAAAAAAGGAAGTTTTGTTGCTGCACCCTGTGTAATAAGTAAACCTTTTGTGGATGAACAACAATGAATTCACAAATAGTTCAGTGTCAACTCCATAAAATAATCCCAAGGAAAATATCAGTAAAATACATTTTCTACATTGTTAGGATGTTTCTATAAACTAATTTCTGGAATTTAAAGATCTAATAGTGAGCCATTGAGATTTGCTCCACAGTGGTCACTGCATGTGCTGTGAGAAAAGGAAAGGCATACAGGACCCTTTACTCGCTTTGTACTTCCTTGCAGAAGAGGGAGTTCAACTCTACAATCTTTCTTCCACAAAGAGATGCAAGAAAACTATCTGGTTAACACAGCTGAAGGGATAAACTTAGAACAATAGACAGCATCCATTTCCATGGATTGGATGCCATCCATTGGAGTTACTGGAGATTTTTCTGATCCCTCACTTATCTGATAGATACAGGTGCTATGAAGAAAGGAGAAGAAAGTAAAGAACTCTAATAGCTCTGGATAACAGTCACAAGTGTACTAGTCTGATGTAAAAAGAAATTATACCAAAAATTTCCCCTAGGTGTGCTTCCTAAATAGCCATTTTCTGGAAGTAAGAATATATGTCTGTGTACATTTCAGCAAGTGGGCAAGAGTGGGCCATCGTTCAACAACTATATAATCAATATGATTACCTAAGGGCAGGGCCAATACCATAATATTCGACAAGATGTACTGATTCTGAAAAGGAAAAAACAACACAACCACATTAGTCATCCCAATTTAGATCATAAGAAATTGTTTAGCATTTGTAGCTATATAATACTGGAGTGTGAGATTCATTATCACACTTTTGTCATTTAGAATTTAAAAAATCGGTATTGACATACATATTTTAATTTAAATTAATGCCAGTCATTTTTTTCTTTCCTGTAGCCTACCTATCTAATTGGAGGAATAATAAGCATTATTGCTTGCATATGGATTTATTATGGAGAAGGACCTTCTTATGAGAATCATCAAATTTATCTTGTGGCTGCTCTCTTTGGTAAGTTTACGAGGCGATTCTGTTAAAACTTGCTTTCAAATTTGTTTACTGCTTGACTTAAGTATTCAATGATTAGCAGTAAGATAAATTAGTAAGCAGCTAAGTGACTTGGCTGACTGAGTTTAATCAATTAATAATTAAGGAGATTATGTAACTAATTTTCAATTACTCCAATGTGTCCATACCAATAAACATATATGATATTCCTTATCAATGGGCAAAGCAAAGAGTTGGCAAAAAAACAAAATAATGGACTGAATTTCAGATATTATAGCAATATGTACATATGTGAATGACATATACATACATAGGTTTGCTACTATCCTCTCCACTCTGGAAAATAGGAGGCAGTGACTATTTTTGCCATTGTTGAGTAAATACGTACTTCCACTGACAAAAACTCATAAACTTCTTTCTTCCAATGAACTGGACACTATCCATAGTAAGTAACTGTTTTGAATCCCTATGGGAAACATTTAGTCTTTGACTTCTTTAAGTACCAATATAATTATGTTCTCAGGCCAGTCTACTACCTAAAAGACTCGCAACAGTTGCATTACCCATACAGATAGGGGATTCGATTCCTTCCCCTTTTGATTAGCAGACCAGCACTTGGCTTGCCTTACAAACATGGAAGACAAATACACATACATACCTCTGAAAAGAATGACTTCAATTCTTATGACACAAAACTCATCATGCACAAAAATTACCAATAAACAAATAATTACTGAACGGAGATCATATCATTGAAAGTGCAAAGACAGGCGTCCTCATGGGAACAGAAAGTTGGTCTCAGAAAATTTGACAGCAAAGAATTTCTGAGAGGTTTCATTATCTACATGAAAGAAAGGCCTTATATACTTGGTGAAGGAGTATTCATCGCAGTTACCTTACAACTTAGTAGCTACCATTATGAATGTATTTACAGTTAGAAGGTGACTGGTGTAATGTGAAGCATCATAATTACATATATTTATTTATGTTCATTCTACAGATGCCTCTGACTACAACCTAGATATTCCCTCAAGTGTCCAAATATCATCACTCTTCAGCAGGCAAATGCAGCAACATTACATTTGTGTTCTACAGCGATTTTATTCTGCAATCAATGATTTGGAACCCATATATTTTAGGAACCTCAAAAAAATTGTAATTTGTGTCAAAATATCTTCAAAATATACACCAATTAGCCATGAGAACAAGTAATTAAATCACCAACATGAGGGCATTACATACTTGACATCTTTGTGACCAATTTCTAGAGATTATTAATAACTGAAGGAATTAGCGATCAAAATTAGCATTTGTCTCTTGGAAAATGTCCAGCTCTTGTATTGAAATGTTACTGTTGGTAGAATATTATACACAATATTCCTGCACAAATCATTTTCAGGTGCTGGAAGTTCTATCACCCTTGTGACAAGCCTATGCATTACTGCTGATCTCATCGGAACTAACATAGAGAGTGGAGCCTCTGTTTACAGTGCTGTCACTTTTGCTGATAAGCTCTTCAATGGAATAGCCGTCATGATAATTGAATACATGTGAGTGGTAACAAATTAGCAAAAACTAGAAATTTTTAATGGGAGGGAGGGATTTTCAGATGGCGCCTTAGAGCAGTGGTGGTGGATCTTAGATGTGTGGCACTTTTGTCACACCAGATATTAGGTTAAAAGGACCTGTAGATTTCTACATTAAATATGCCCTATGATGCATGTATTTGAGTGCTTACAACTTACAACATATTTCCACTTTAAAGCAAGAAAGCTTAAAACAAATATTTCCTGACGGAATTGAATATGGGCAGCTAATATCTTATTTACAAAATAATTTGCCTTACTGGTTTCCTGTCCATAAGTCTACCATCTGTGTTAGATAATGCATTATTCTATGAAAAAATCTGGCTTAAATTAAACTCTAAATGCAGATAGAAATTATCCTTTTAATTATTTACCTAGTCACACACTGATATTATTTGTCAAAAGATAACATAGTATGAAAAAACAGATGCAAAGTAATGGGATAATTTATCACAGAAACATTCATCCACAGAATAATATTTACTACAAAAATTCAGTACAATTGATTAAAGTACATAGTCAATCTAACTCTACACATTTAATCTCAATAGGCAATTTATTATTAATTCTTATTCCCACTGCTCTTGAATTCAACTTTGTGATTCTTGTTCTCATGTTAGATTGATGAAATAACTTAAGTTTCTAGTATTATGCTGACCTTAATTCAACTAATTTAAGAATTGAATTCTATTTGAGGTCATTACTTGCAAGCATTATAAAAGGCAGAAGGTCATAACAGAGCATTACAAAAGAGAAGAATCATAAGTAGCTTAAAGATAGGTGTGAAAGGAGAACAATATGTTATGTGATCATTGAATTTAATTACATACCTATGCATGTAGTTAATATGTCAAAGACATGCCAGCCATGGGGGTAGGGTGTTGGACTACTGATCAGAGGGCCCAGATTTGATTGTCAGGCACACATAGCTTCACCCAAGCTGTGAGATTTTATCAGATGCCAGAACTTCTTTGGAAACAATAATCAGCACAGGGAAAGGATCTGGACCCCCTTATTACCCCATTGATTTGTGAATTTCACACACCCTTGGGGTTAGTATTGGGTGAGCTCTACCCTCACTTATCAAATTGACCTTCTGATTGAAAACTGTGGTTTTTGGTGATAGTTCATACCTCATACATAGAATTATTTCATGTAAGTTGCATCTGGTAAAGCATTACCACACCAGGTTTTTACCAAAGTCCCTTATTTTCTGTTTAGTTATTTCTGTGTGATTGGTGGGTCCCTGGCCTAGGAGGAATCCTGGTAAACCCTGAATGGGTGAGTGCTTGCGTTTCACAAAGGTCAGATACACCTTAGTGATTGAGTGATTGGGTTTTTACCAAAGTCCCTTATATTCCGTTTAGTTATTTGTGTGTGATTGGCGGGTCCCAGGCCTAGGAGGAATCCTGGTAAACCCTGAACGTATGAGTCTTTGTGAATCCCAAGGGTCCTCGTTTTCGTGCACACCTGAGTGATTGAATGACAGTGTAAATTCACGTAAGTTGTTTCTGCTTCATTGCATCCTTTATAATTTTCATTTATTTGTGTGTTTGATGGGTCACTGACATAGGAGGGATCCTTGCAAACCCTGAGTGTGTGTGTGAATGTGATTCACGAGAGTGAAAGTTATTTCGTAACACACCCTAGTGATCGAGTGGTTGTAAGTTTGTTTTATTATTTTTTATCTATTTTATTATTATTATTATTTTTTTATTATTTGTTTAGATTTGTGTGTGTGTGTGGTTTTTTTCTTCCTCTTATTACTTAGTGCCATTCAAGTTTACGGTCCCGGTATTTTTTGTTTACATTGATTCACAACCATGGCTACGTTCCTTGTATATTTAAATTACCATATGGTTAAATAAATAATATTTCTGACTCATGTTTAGTCAATTTAATCCTTGAGGGACCATTTTTTTTTTAAAGGATAATTTGTAATTTCTAAGAAATCCATGTGATTAAAAGTTTATTGTTTGAGATTGGCTTGGATTGAAAGTGAATAATTGTCTTCACAGGGGTTAAAGAGTAATGAGATATACAAGTAATGAGGGACCTGAGAAGCTTCAAGATTCAATTTAAGTGGTTGAATGATTAAAATCTATACACAGTTCAAAATTTTGATTTATTAAATTTGAATATCACTGGCATCCATTAGCACATATTATATTGCTGATTCTGTCCATATGTGCCTGCAAATGTTTTAGCATTATACACATACTATGCTCTTTTGCATTAAGTTCATATTTTAGTATGAATTGCTTACATTTCATTATCACTTGTGAAAAGAAGGTAAGAGAATGAGACTATTTCCCAATTTTTTTTTTCATAAGGCCATTGAAATAGGGAAAGTTGAATACATGTCCAAGTTCAAGTTATTGCTATGTGAGGTAAATACTCATCATAATGACAATCATTAGCAATCAAACATTATTTCATTCTTTTAATAAAATGTGTGGGTCGCGGTGGTCCAGTGGGTAGAGCGTTGGACTACTGACCGGAGGGTCCCGGGTTCGATTCCCAGGCGAGGCACTCTGGGCACCTGTAGCTCCACCCAAGCTAGTTGATTTTTTGGGTACCAGATTTTCCTGGGAAACCATAACCGGGAAAGGAACTGGACCCCCCACCCTGATGTGTGAATATTTACACGCCGTCGGGCTTGGTACATGGGTTAGCTCTACCATCACCTACTAAACCGACCTTCGGGTTGATTACTGTGTTTATGGTTTTTTTAATAAAATGTCTTATGGGCTTTTGCATCAATAAAATAATGAATGACATTGCTTCATATCATCATCTTCCCTCATTTCAATACAACTCTCTATCTTCATACCCTCTGACAGGGAATGACTCTTGAATGCAAGTACTTGTGTAGTGATTACTTTGCCAAAAGTTCCATGCTATTAATTTTTAATCACCTCTCACACATATAATTATAAACCTGTTCCTTTTCAGATGAGTTACAGTTGGCAGGGTTGGTCAATCTCTAAATTTACATTATCAGCATTTAAATCAATCGAACATCAAAATCAATCACTGAATTATTAGTGAATATCGGGGAGATTAGTGAATATCTCTATGGGAGATGCTGCAGCAGTAACTTTTAACGACATAAATAAAGAGAAACCTCTTTTAAATTTAATGCTAAACACTGTTATTTCTTTATGATATAACAGCTAGCCTTGGGAAATTGGAAGATCTTTTTCTGAGACTCTAAATAAGCCAATGGCAAAAGCCAACTTTACATATATTCCAATGACAACAAAAAACATTTGCTTACATTTGGGCAAATATGGTGAACATATATGCAAGTGCACATGTGTATTTGTGCGTTTCAATACCTCTTACCCTTAGGGCTTTTAATGAATAGTTGTTGATGCCTGGGGCAAACTTCATGATTCTTTAAGGTGCATGATGATATAAGATTATGATGGGGATAATGTAAATGCTAACAACTAATTTTATGAGTTCATGAAGTGCTCCAGAAGTTTTACAAAAAGTGTTTGCCAAAAATTCATGTAAAAAAATGCAAGCAAGTCATGTTGAGGTGCTCAAGAATGGAGTGCAGATCCTTGACTGCTGACTGGGGGACCATTCATGGGCTGCACTGAGCCAATCTTTGAACATTTCCCAAACAGGTCGATTGAATGGCATGTTATACATTAAGTGAGTCAAAAAAACTTTGTAAACAGTTAACCAGCACTTTATATGCACTTGGAGATCAGCTTAATATTAAATGCCACACCTTTTGAACAGCTTATGAACAATTCATCTCTTTATTATACTACTCTCCAACTTTCTAATAAGTATTTTATATGTTAAATCTTACTAAATTTCCCATAATCAGAATAAATAGTGACACATTAGGTATGATTTATTTCCTCTTCCTGATTCGCAATATTTTAAAAAAGCATGACATCAACAGACATATTTTACTTCTCCCTCTTTCAGGAAATGCACAGGCGATTCCTGTCCCAACTACTACCGAGATGCACTAGCTTTTGTGTGCGGAGGCACAGCTTCGTTTGGCCTAATTGCCTTGGCAACATTGATTCCATTTCAAGTTGGAGGCAGACGAGGTAAAACTGCGTGAATCACACTCATAAAATTATATTGCATTGAAAATATTTGAGGGGTTTTCTAAACCTTATTGCTTTTTATTTTTGAATTATCATGAACTAGTAAAATTGCTTGAGACATAATCCGTACAAATATTTTCATTTACAGGGCACTGAGTTTTCATCATGGCAGGAGTAAATGAGGCCCTTAAATCATCATCAACACAAATGCAAAGGGCAAGTTTCTCTGGATTCCTGCTCCAGATGCAGCATTTCAACAAAAGTAAAATGAAAAAACGTCAAATTGTGCCTGGTATTTTGTATAAATTTTATGTATACTGTCACTTAGATAGAAATTAAAAAGCAAACTTGTTTTTTAATGAAATCATCATTACTATGATTCATTAATTACTTATTACTGACTATCCATATTATGTTAAGAATTCAACCATTCCATCACTTCAGTCAAGTTAAATATCTGTCCGACAATAAGAATGCTAGCTTAGAAAGAGACAATGACAGCATAGGTTAACATTAGGTTTTTGGTATTAAAATTTTGGGACTAAATTAAGAAAAGATAGTGACAATTTTCCACTAGACAAGCTTAATAGTGTGACTGAATTTTGAAATATTACATCACCTTCAGGTTACAAAATGAATTCAAATGCCGTCTTATATTTTGGCATCCCGGGAAGGGGGTGGGGGAGTGGATTTGGAAGGAAAGGAGGGACGAAGGAGAAGAAGGTTGGCCAAATAACCAAAGGGACATGAAATACTAAGTTTGAAACATGTTGAAGAAAGAGGTGGTTGGAGTTGCTGCAAAACAGGAAGGTGAGAAGAGAAAGGTTGGCATAGGAGTATGAAATACAAAGTATAAAGTTTTACAAACAGCTCTAACAAAGTCTCCAAAGACCACTTGAATAATTAGCAGCCATCTTTGAACACGTCAACAGGGAAGAGGGTAAGCTAGGTTGGGGTAGGGAGATAATGGTCCCAAGGAGAGGTGAGGAAGGAATGAAGTCCTTAGTACTAAGTACACATATCAGAGGTGGGTAGGGGGGAACAAAACAATAGGAAGGGGCTGTCACACAGCAGTGAGAAAGCATTAAAGGAAGTTGATGGAAAGGAGAGGAGGAGGAGGTGAACTGCATTTCATTAAGGAGTGTTAAGTGTTCTCCTTAACCCATTCGACAATTTCCAATTGATTCATTGTATCTAATTTCTTGCCCTTATTAAGGACAAGAAGCTTGCAATTGGAAGTTACAGGCATGGTCGGTCTCAAGGAAGTGTTTGGAGATCATTCATCTGGTATTCCCTACAATCATGCACTTCTCATGTTCTTTGATATGGTTGGTAAAATTCCTCCCCGTTTGGCTTTGCACTCACAATGAATCATGTAAACACTACTCTTTCATGTATTTGTGAGAGCATCTTTGCTTGTACACAATCATTTAGACATGTTGAAGGGAGCCTAAAAGGAGACCCTGAAATTGTCCTTTGGGAT
Source organism: Hetaerina titia (assembly GCA_037158775.1). NCBI lineage: Eukaryota > Metazoa > Arthropoda > Insecta > Odonata > Calopterygidae > Hetaerina > Hetaerina titia. Next base: position 1,906,471 of record CM073768.1, on the reverse strand, counting down.
TGCATTGGTTATCTTGTGTGAAATGTTCTTAATGAAGGGGATTTTGCACCATTTTTGAGTTTTCGTAGTCGGTTCCATTAGTAGAGACATGATTACATTGTTGGCGAGCTTGATCTTTCTTCTGGAGCATAGAATTGATCAGATCCTTGGCATAGCCATTGTTTGCAGCAATGAGTTTAATTGTTTAGGATTTACGGTCATAGTTTGTTTTAGGGAAAGGAATATTAATGAGTCTATTTATCATAGAGTGGAAGCTGGCTAGTTTATGGAAAATAGGGTGGCAAGAATCTGAGGAAATCACCTGGTCTATATATGAGGGCTTTCTGTAGATATCAAACTGTTTATTTCCCCTATAATCGATGGTAAGGTCAAGGAAATTAATTTTCCCATCAACTCCCTGCTCCAAGCTGAAATTCATAGAATTATGTACTGAATATAAATATCAGGAAAAAATTTTCAATTGTCTAATGCTTCCAACAGCATTTGATTGATTTTCAATTGGCTAAAGTCCAACTGCATAAGATGTCATCGACATATCTGTACCAGTTATCAGATCTGTACCCAGGCTGCTGTCTATTAGTTTTTCTGTTTTAGAATTTAAAACCTTCTCTTCTAATCCATCCATGAAAATTTCAGCCAGAAGAGGAGAAAGTGGTGAGCCCATGGCTAGTCCATCCTTTTGCTTGTAATACACTCCATTGAACAGAAAATAATTTTGGTCGACACAAAGTTGGAGTAACTTACATATCTCAGTGTTTATTAAGTCGTCTACATTAGTGTTGGAAAGGGTGTCTTGGACGTATGATCGTCTAAATAAAACGTCATCGCCAATCGTTAAAACATGTCTCCATTTGCTTGAAGGCTCTAATTCTGTTGACTAATAATACAACTGCCACAGACAGTAAGCTGATTCTCCAATTAACTCCTAATATTAATATTCAGTGGACCTGGACTCATCCTGATACAAATCAATAAGTGCTGTTTTCACCTCTGAAACAAAATGAGTGAATAACCTTTGATTATCTTTTCAATGATCAATAGGTTTTTCCACCTCATAGATAAGTCTTAAACTCTGAGAGCATACCTCATTGTCAAACCAATATTTTCTTTATCGTGATTGTGAGAGTTCTGACCTACTTGGGTCCTTATGAACATTGTAGACCACAATTTATTAGTTTAAGAATTATGATAATTAATTTTGCCATTATTTAGTAGTGACTGATGACATCCAACATATTCAGACACAATTCCATGAATGAATATAGCATATTATTACTCTCATTATGTGCATTAACACCTGTGAAAGATGCCCTTAAGCATAACCAAACTTCCAGTAGGATTAGAGCCATGGACAAAATGTGAAATATTTCAAATTTAAATTAGAAAACAATATTTGTTTTGTACCTCATAAAACTTCTAAACCTCTAAAAATGGTTCACATAATGATAAAATGAATACATACACAAATACCCTGCACCACTGTTACCTTTCATTGTAGGCAAAGATCAAAAAATGACATCAGAATTTAATATAATTTTTTTTCTCAGTGGAGCCCGCACTATGAACCACTGCATTTATAAGCCATTCCTAACATGCTATTAATACTTTCAAGGCCACATATATTAACTAAATATATAATTTTTAGCACCAAATATTTTCTACCTCTCCTCATCCCATCAAAAATACCTATTCTCTACCATTTCTACCCACCATTCTTCCATCTATTAGTCTTCAGGACCCTAATGCCTCTTAGTAAACTCATGTATATATTTGTTCTGCCTTCTTTGAATTTCTACAAAAAACATCTCTTCCCCTACCATGCTTCTTTTTCACCTTTCTACCACCTCCTCCTGAAGTGCTTCCTGAGTAAGTGAACTCATTCACCAGCTATGTTTACGTTCTATTTTACTGTTTCAATAGGCCTTTCTATTTCTTGACAATCTCATTACCTTCATTTTCTTGTGATTAACACTCATACCTGTGACACTGATTCTGCATTTCACTATGTACTTATTGTATGTTTTTGGCTGACTGGATAATTGATCATCCGCAAATCTGATTAGAAGAGGGAAGGGAACACCTTTCCCTCCAGCCCTTGCCTTAAGTCCCTTTCCATATTTATAGAAAAGGACGTGTGATACTGGACAATGCCTCATTTCACTTGCAGGTTTCTGATCAGTTATTTATTCCTCCAGTCTACTGCAAAGTTTTGATTAATTTTGCCCATATTTCTCTTCAGAATGCCTTCTCAAAATTCACAAAGGATTCAAATGCATTCTTATTATCTCAACTATACATGTTCCATTTTACTAATGACCTAATTATTTCTATGACATCATGCTTACCCACTCTCTTTCTAAAACCAAGCTGATCTCATCCCAAGGACTTATTTGCTCTCACTTCCTTACTTTTGTTGATGAAGATGTAATACCTTTGCCACAAGTGAAATCAAGCTTCCATTCCTTACATATTGCAGCTTTTTCCACAATCTTGAATGGATATTAACACTGATCAAAAATCTTCTGGCTTAAGTCTTAAAAACTTTTATTTCCTAATTATCATAAATTCTTGAGTAAGTAGTTCTGCAGGGATTTAATCTATTCCCAAAGTCTTCTTTGATTCAAATTCCTCAATCCTGTTTCTTTTTATGCATGTATTATAACACCTCCTGCTTCAACTAATATTTTGTACATTGCTTCTCTAGCAGTGCAAATAGATTTTCCATTCATAGATTGTTCAACTTCCTCCACCTTTCTATATTCCATGCATGTTCTACCCTGTCTCTAAAAACTCTATTCTCTCATTACTTTTTCCGCCATGTTTCTCTTGCCCTATTAGCTCCTCCCCACAGTTTATAGCTGGTTACTTTGTACTTTTTCTCCCCATGTTGTGTTCAAGTACTTCCATTTCCCTCTTTGATCTATCTTACTAATCATGTCGTCTACAATCTATGTCTTCCTAACCTCAGGAATAGGATTTTTCACTTATCATTCCTATTTTTTCGTCATTATCTTTACCCCTTGCTTGAGATGTCCCCATCTTTCTTCTACAGAGCCAAATCCCCACAATGTTCACTTCAGTTCATCTCACTCTCTTCTTTTAGCCCCAGTTAAGTTTATACATTCTATTTTCCCTACCTAATTCCTTCTCTTAAATTTTACATTACACTTCATGAGCAATAAATTGAAGCCCCAATTCGCATTAAATATTGGTAGATACGAAAAATAAGAAAATACAAACCATGGAGGAAATATATTAATGGAATCAAAGAGATAAGGAGAACGCGAGTGGAATTAGAAAAAAATGTTGACGAAACTATTACTACCAGTGAGCAATGAAAAAGAGAATGTATCGTGGATAAGAATGACTTGCTTTCGCGAATATGGAGAGAGTACAAATAAGCACTACGAGAAGTGTGCAAACTAAGCAGAAAGATAGATGATATCCCAACATTAGGAATAGAGCATATTTTGTCCCGATTTATATTTTGGGAAAATAAATGCTACACATATTTGTGTTCCTCGTCCTGAATAAAATCAAAATATTTGAAAACTATAAGACTGCCAATTAAATTTTTTAAATCCTAAAAGATAGATAAACAAATTAGACTGGCGTTGGAAGTCCGTTCCGACTAAACTTACATCTAATCAGTAGGCAACCTTTGATAATGAATGCAAAAATCTTTTAAAATTAAACTAATAAATGACGTTTTGCAAATTCAAATTAGCTACTACGTACCTGAATAATAATTATAATTTCAAAGGATATTCCACTAGTCTCTACAGGTTAACAATCTTCGTGACGCGGATTTCGCATCTTATCCAGTCCAATTATTTTGAAACCTGCCTACAAGGGAACTCACAAATTCACCATGTTTGTGATCATATCCTTATAGAAGGGTTATTCGATAGTTTTTATCAAGGAAAGCCTACTCCCGTGTCAAGACCTTTTTTCCTGTAATAATAATGTATTCCTTTAAACGTTTTCTTCCCATTACACAGAAATATTAATGCTATTATACTATTTTTCCAAGTATTTTAAAATTATAATTTTTTTGCTAATCTCAAGTTTATTTATACATGGTTGGCAACACTGCTTTAGTAGTGTGAGCGCTTATACAGCTTGGTAGTTGTTTACAATCTCCAGTAAGAGTTGTTAGTGAATCTACGGTGGCTTAAGCGAGAATTCGCCACAAGCATCGAATTCCCTGTGAAGCAACGGTAATATACACGAAATGATGTTCTATTGTTGACAAAATATTAGCGGTAGTCCATTAGATGTGTAGATGCCAACATTTTTTCGGAACTGCCCATTGCATTACGGTACTCACCAAACACCACTTATAGTCGCAGCTATCTTAGGTGTATTACCCATTAAGCAGCATGTCGACTTCAGTAAATAGAAAGGATTCGTTGAATCAGTTCATTCAACAAATTTACGGTAGACCTGTGGTAGTCAAACTCAACAGTGGCGTGGATTATCGAGGTAAGTCGCCAGTCAACTTATAACATGTAATTTCGGTTTTTGTTAATACAGACTTCATTAAGGGGAGAATTTATGTGCTTAAGTCACCACAGTACATCCGCAATACGGCGTAGCTAAGCCGTCACCTTTAGTTGTTAATTTGGTGACCGTTAATGTTACTTGACATATTCTTATTTTACAGGAGTGCTCGCTTGCTTAGATGGTTATATGAACATCGCTTTGGAGCAAACAGAAGAATATGAAAATGGTCAACTGCAAAATAAGTATGGTGATGCCTTCATTAGAGGAAATAATGTCTTGTACATTAGTACTGTTAAGAGGAGGACATAATGTACTTTTTTCGTAATTAAACGGTGATATAACATTAACCTGCTTTTTGGTATATCAAATTTTTTCTGCACTCAAAGCATGTGCCAAAACATACATATTTGTGCACTAAAAATCAATTATATGGTATATCAAAGGTTTATTTATTAAATGGAATGTCGATTTTGACAGGTGTATCACAACGTATAAGTTTTAAAATACAAAAATTAAACCACAGAATATTGCCCAAAAGTTGTTCTTTTAAAATATAAAATCCCCACGAATGAAACATTAATTCATCGAAATGATTTCCAAATACCATTGTATTATGATCACTGTACGCCACACCTAATGCATAGCAAACTTCT
>CM073768.1:1838924-1901212 GCA_037158775.1 Hetaerina titia | reverse complement strand
AGCTCATTAGAGCTTTTTCTCATCCTCCTCAAATGGACATTAATAACAGTGTATGGCATTGACATATATGGCTTTGACTATACCCTTGACACTCGTAGCCCTTACTGAAGAAATAGTCACCATTATAAAAAATAGCAGTAGCCAATGGTTGCACAGCACATCACAGATGACTTTCTACAAAAACAAGAAATTAACACTTGGAGAAATCTATACCTCCCATCCCATGGAACAACAGTGTTGGTGTTGCATGAAACATACTAATAAAGCCACCATCATACTTGGAAAACTCCTCAAAGACTTAAACATAAACACAGCCTTTTACAACAAATAGAATCTTGAAAGTCTACTCCCATCAGTGAAAAAACCTGTGGAGACCTTTCAGTAGAGTGGGCAGATGGGAAGAAGTCTTTGGGTGTGAGCTGAGGAATATCGCTGGGACTTCAACATGAAAACAGGAATGTCACAATTTGCAGCCCACCTCCTGAGCAAAGGTCATTAGGCAGACTTCCCATTACAGATGTTTAACAAAAGGAAAAAAGGGCACAGATCGACATCCAAGAACAATTGGCCATGTTGGCCCATGTACGGAGAATGGGAACCATTATCAACAACCACCTTTTCCCCTTTCCACTTCCCCCTCCTTGACTTCCCAACAGAACTTCAGGGAACCAATTAATGACCTTCTCCCTCCACCTGGGAACTAGTGACTTGCCACAGTGCGGCTACCCCCCTCCTGTCTTACATCAACACCCACCCACCAACTCTCCCCCCCTCCACTCTCTGCCCAACCCCACTTCTTGACAATATGTGTGTAACCCCTTGTACCATTGGCCTAGATGATTATTCAGTGCATTGTAATGGAATTCCATTAAGTATCAGGTCAAGTGACTTGCCACCTTTATTTCAGAGTATGCCAAATATCGGCTTTTGCTCCATGTCTGACATGTCATGTAAAGTATCAGGCTCAACTATCTCTTGTACAAAAACCAGAGAGATTGTGACTTGGAGTTCAGTGCCCTGAGAGCTGTGGATTAAAGCATTTAGAGAGGAAAAACTTGACCCATTGGAGAAACCAAGAGACCTTCATTTTCTCATCAAGTTCTGTAAAAGCATAACTACTGCTTATGCTATAGTAATTGGGATTATGGGTTATAATATCAATAGCAAATAAGGATCCTTCTATTAGCTGGACTCTCAGGAACTTTCCTATACTAACATAATTACTGTTTTAAGTTATGATTCGGTAAAGAAAAGTGAAAAGAAGCATCCTACATATGACGGTCCACCCTATATGCTCAATATAGATGTACTCAATGAAATCAAATACTTGGTGTAGCCCAGGTAAAAACCTGGGATTGAATGGAGAAAAACCATCCGTTTGTTGTCAGCTATGTAACATTATAAATCTGAGTTAATAACACTGCAACCAATTTATTTTCCATCCCTTTTGAACGTTAACCTGCAAGATACCCACCCACTTTAATATCAGCATAGGGAGTCCATTTATGAAGGTTGGTTTTTGACAGCCCCCAACAACAAATGTGAATCATGTACTGCATAGTTGTACGTACGTTGTATAAATCCTCCAAGCCAGAACTCTCTTTTGCCTATGGTACCTTTTCTTAAGCTCACTATTATTTCTGCATGCCTTAATGCACCCCGGAATTTTATTACCTTCCTTGGTTATCTTACATTCTCCCCATTATCATAATCTTCAATCTACCTCTTAATATCTCCTCTGACCACTCTGTCTTACATGCAAGTGCAAAGAAATCTGGCCCTAGTGGGGTGGCTATTGTCAGTGATGATGTCACTTCAAAACACTATTAATGAAGCCGATGGGAAACAACTCATCTACAAGGTTCGTCCGGAAAATAAGTTTATGATGCTCATTGTCTTTTTTGACAAAAGGGGAGTCGACCACTACGAATTTGTACCTGAACGACAAACTGTAAATGCTGCATTTTACGTCCAAGTGCTCGACAGGCTTCGAAAACGAGTACCCGCGTCCGGCCAGCGATCAACCGTATGACTGACAACCTGAGCGACAGTGCGCCGTCTCACACCGCGCTTGTCGTGTCGGACTTCTTGGCCAAGCACGGCGTGGCAACGCTGCCGCACCCGCCCTACAGCCCGGACTTGGCACCACCGGACTTCTTTCTGTTCCCGAAGATAAAGAGGAGTTTGAAAGGAACGCGATACGGGACTTTGGACGCCGTCAAAGAGGCCGTGACGACGTGTCTTCGAGAGGTTCCCGATGATGTCTTCGCGGGAGCGTTCCAGGAATGGGAACGCCGCTGGAACAAGTGTATCGACTCACAAGGGGTCCTATTTTGAGGAATATTAGCTTAAGATATGTAAAAGTGTAATACATTTTTTTTCCTGAGCTCAGTACACTTATTTTCCGGACGAACCCTGTATTTTCCAAATGATGAAGAAATGGATGAAAAAAAATGCTCATTAGCTTACGATTTATTCATGACATTCATAAACGTAGCAAATTACTAATTTTCAGTGCACAAGTCAAATGTGTAAGGAACTCTCTTTACCTGTTTGCCTTGATGCATTTTGAGTTCCTGGTCTAGTAACTCTGCTAATCTGCACATACCATTAAGACATTGCTGAATAAATGGTGAAGCTTGACAAGTTGAAGTGATGACATTATCAGACTCAGTTGGTATCCCTTTGAATGCAAACCACACTGAAGTTTCCCTCTGTAATTAACAGACTGTAATCAGAAAATGGTTTCCCCTGCCATTTTGCTTAAATAACTTGAAGGACTATATTTATTACTCGGTGTTCAAGTCCCAGTGAAGGCAATATTTTTGCACTTGTGATCTGCTTGATTCCGCCTTCCCCACCTCTCCTGTGTTCGTCATTTATATGTGTTCCTATACCTTTTCCTTATATCTATTTCCATGTGAATGAATATTTTTTCATCGTATGGATATATTACATGGCTGCATTGAAATATCAATGCTAGGAAATGAAATACTCAATTATGTAAGAACTCTTTATGGAAAGAAACCTTAAAAATAATTTTGATAATATAAAATTAGAGGAATCTAATTCCTTATGGTACATGTATTATAAGGTTGGTTAACCAGAAACATTGGAAGACTGATTGTTGCTAGTTGATTATAATATTGAGAGGAGAAACATTCACAATTACTTTTTTGGCAGACTTAGAGCTATTTTTCTTACATTCCAATACTTGATCTGAAAGTTTTGACCCATTCCAATCTGCATTTTATCACAGAGATCAGGTGCTATTTGGAATGAACACCCCTGACTTTTGACTCGGATAGAAATTACAATAACAATATGCCAACATCAAACAGACATTTATTATTTACTTAATAGACAAGATGAAGTTACTCTTTGAATTGAGAGGTTGGAAGAAAAGACATTGAATTAAAGAAAAACACTATAATTTATGATATTTTATTCTCAATTATATGAATTATTTGGACAATGCAAGTAAATAATCGTGTATATCTTCCAATATAAAATGATAAATGTATGGAGATTAATGTTTACTTACCAACATCACATGAGGCCAAACAATGATGACACGCAAATTACTGTATTCTACAGACTTGCTGTCATAGCCATCACAGAGAAGTTGAAAGTGATTAGTAATTGATTCCTCTGATCCCTAAATAGAAATATTCAAATGATATTTGTGTCATATGCTCATGCTTAATAACACTAATATTGGAATATATATCTCAAAAGTGATAGGATATATCTAACAGTAAATGGAAGTTCTTCATTGCCAAAAATCATTTTTTGTAACCCTTTAACAAATACTTTATTAAATATATTGTGGTCTAATACATTCAGCCAAATATATTACACACTGCCCTATTGCAATAAATAGATGCTTTAAGAATTTCCCTACTACTATTTTGTGAATGGCAATATTTTGTGGTACCGATTTGTACAATTTGTAATTGTCATCAATATAATGATACCCAAAAATTCTGATGTCTACTTACCAACTGAATTCATGCTGAGCTATTAATAAATAATTTTAATCAGCAGAAAATTAGGTATGCATAAGAATAGATCATTTGTTGAATGAATTGATGTTTTATTCAAAAATAACTAGCACTCATATTTTGTATAGGTTCCAGACTGAAAGTACCAAGGTAATAATTCCTACAGTCTTGGCCTATAAAAAAATATTACTTTGACTTCTTTTTATAGTTTTGATGAAATTTATAAGATTTGTTTATTAGGGTACGTACAATGATACCGTTGAAGAGACATTGAACAGTATTAACTCCTCATTCACCAATAATTTAAAACATAAATAGGTACTAATGCATTCTTACCTCAACCATGTGAATCAGAAGGTCATCATAAAGCAACAAAAATCCAGTCAAATGTTCATCACAGTAAGCACTGTTACATCTGTATATATTTTCTTGGAAGTGTTTATACAGTTGATTCAAATTATGGCACTTATGTTGCCCAACATAAACTACTCGGTAGATAAAAGTTTTCTTAGGAAAAGCAAAATTAGAGAATTTGATGAATTTCAGTTCATCATTAATGGACAGTTGGTCACAGTTAAATTTCATTTCATTCAGCCCAGGAGAATTACATTTTTAATAGAAAATAAAAACAGATTTAACCTCTTTAATGTTTTCTTAAATATAATCTGATTTTCATGAACTAAGAATAATTTCTCAAAACCGCAATATTATCTTCTCTAATGACTTACTTTATTATTCAGCTGTAGGCCTTTTAAAAGGCAATCCAGTAATGATGTAAAAGTTTCCATATTAAATCAATAGGTTAGCAAAGGTGGTATTAAAAAGAGTGAAGCCTGAACAGTGGTGCTTTAAGAAACATGGGAATTACTACAGAACACTGAGAGAGCCTTATTTATTATTACTGTCACCATGGTTACCCTAGATCCACTGGTTTGGTTACATAGGCAATCACTTCTTGTATGTTGTTGAAAAATATATAATTTACAATAATGATGATATTCTTAAAGTAGAGTTCATTTTGGGTGCATACATTTACCCAGTTTTTGTTTATGTTTTTTTAGTCTCAAATCATTCAAATGAATTAAGTATATATTTTTTGCACAAAACCCAAAAAATGATAGCCAATGTAACCATTACAGTGGATGACCATGGTAAGAGTAATATTAAATGAGATTCTGTAGGTGTATATACTGTAGTAAATCCCGTGTTTCAAAGGTACAACTGTGCACACCCCACACATTTTAATATAACCTTTGCTAACCTATGAATTTAATATGGAAAATTTTGCATCATTACATTATGATATATTTACATGTTCACATATATGAGGAAAGAGGATAGAGTCACATAAAAGACAAATACAGGAATGGTTGTGAAAGCGGAAGGGTATGGATCATCAGCTGGAAAAAGCTTCCAGCTATCTCAAAAAAAACACATTACAGAATTGAAGGAGGTTTAGAGAAGGGCTGCTAGATTTATGAAATATTCAATTGAAAGAACGCAAAGCATCACACATTTTCTTATAGGTTTGGAGTGGGAACCTTAAGATATGAGAAGACTTGTGCCAAGCATAATTAATTAATTAAATGCAAAAGTTGCCTGGTTAATTTAACGATAGATGCCAAATTTATGAAAAATACCTATAAAAACCTTATTTGTACTAATTGCTGAAAACTAAACTTATAAAATGAGGTAACAAAAAGAGAATAAATCAGCAAGATAAGACTAAGTTGACTGTTATTTACATTTATAGACACTGAGAAAGTCACCTAGAGAGATGCTAGCAATGTTGAAAAAATTCACCAGCATTGATCAGTGTGTGGTAAGCACTCAAAGGGTTGAACTTATTGCAAAGATACCAATTGAGTAGTTTTGCATTTGACATAGAAGATATAATTCAGCTCCCCAATCACATAAGCAGGACAGAATATTGTCACAAAATAAGAGGCATATACTACTGAATGGATAAATTGAAAAATTAATGTTTCCCATGCACTATTCACGAAAAGCACTTAAGGGGAAAGCATTATGACAGAAATGGGTAGGCATTGGCAAAAACAGTACGGAGTATACAGGGTCCATTATCCCTCAACTCAACGGTTTTTTTTCAAGATGGCTGACAGTGAAAATTGTGCTACGTGTCGGAAGCGAGTTGAATTGAATGCACAGCATATTATTTGCAGTAAGTGCCGTACTAAAGTACACAAAAAGTGCTCAAATCTGAGAGACAACACCTTTAAGGTACTCATTGCGGACTCTGACGCCGATTGGTTTTGTTCTCAGTGCAACCCAAAGTCAGCTGCCAACGTGGCTGAGATAAGTATCGTGATGGTGGGTGAACTTAAAAATTTGGTGATGGAACTAAAGAAGGAAATTGAAGATCTGAAACAGAGTCATTCGCAATCATCAGCAAGCCTCGGCGAGCCGGTTGCAATGGAGTCAATCGTTTCAGAAATCAATGATAGGAAAATTAGGGCCAGAAACGTTATACTGTTCGGTGTTGAGGAGTCATCTGACACGGATGTAAACAGCAATATTGACTTGGATAAGGTCAAGGAGATTATCAAGGAAGTGTCCAACAAGTCTTACAAAGTGTCTCGTGTTATTAGACTGGGAAAACCCAAGTTGATCAAAGGCAAGAGACCCTTGAAGGTAATTTTTACCCATAAGCCTGACGCGTCCGATTTCTTTTTCGACTTCATTAAAGCAAAAAATTCGTCACAATCTACCAACGACTTATCCATCGCAAAGGATCGGACCTACATGGAACGGCAGTACTACAAGAAATTAAAAGGTGAAATGGTTGCAAGAATTGAGAAAGGTGAAAAAGATCTAGTGATTAAATATTTTAATGATGTTCCAAAAATTGTTAGTAAGGCACAGCGAAAAAACTAAATAAGGGGCAATTATCGTGCTATTACCAAAATGTGAGAGGAATCCGTTCTAAGTTTAAAGAATTACAACTAGGAGTGTATAATCTTGATCACGATGTTCTTGTATTCACTGAAACAAATTTGTGTTGTGATATTTCTGACGAAGAACTTGGGTTGCCAACTTACTCCATTTTTAGGATGGATCGTGATGCGAACACCAGCAATAAGAAATGTGGCGGGGGAGTGTTAATAGCAGTGAGGAAAATACTTCCGTCATCTCGAGTTTCGTCTTATGTTAATAATGTGGAACATGTTTTTGTGAAAATCAGCATTGGTAAATCGTTTGTTTTGGTTGGTGCAGCATACTTTCCCCCAAAATCATCTTGTGATCTGTACTTAGCCTTCAGTGAGTCAGTGGAAGAGATCGCGAGTGTACATTCTAATTCATCTTTAATGGTCATATTTGGTGATTTTAACCTGCCGGGCGCGAATTGGGAGGATAATTCTTTCTCCGCTAATAGTGTGGTGCAACCTGCTGCTCAGGTTTTAAGTGACCTTTGTATGTTCCTACAGCTGAAGCAGATAAACAAAATATTCAACTCCAATAATGACCTTCTCGATCTCGTTTTCTCATCGACTGATGAACACGAAGTTTGCGAGCCTGTAGATGTTTTATTCCCAATCGAGTGTTATCATCCAGCTTTATGTTATACTTTGAATGTTTCTAGTGATTATGAATGTCTGGCACCTTCGCCTGAAATGTTAGACCTTAGGAACTGTGATATTGTGAGTTTACACAATGATTTATGTGAGGTAAGCTGGGATTTATTGTGGATGGGTTGTGATGTGGATGAGAGTTTTCGCCGGTTTATTGAACAATTAAACGAACTCATTTCACGATGGACTCCAATGAAGAAGTTGAATCATCGTAATTATCCAGCTTGGTTTACCATAGAGATCATTAGAATGGTGGATACCAAAAGGAAATTACATAAACAATATAAGATATCTAAATCTCGCAGTGCTTACCTGGAATTTAGCAATGTCAGAAGCGTTTGCAAGAGAGAGATCAAAAAGTGCCATTATAATTATATAATGAAGGTGCAAGAATCTATTCCACACAATATTAAGTTTTTTTGGAACTATGTAAACTCTGTAAGAAAGTCTAACAACCTTCCAGCTAATATGCATTTTTTGACAACTGAGGGAAACAGCACCAAGGAAATTGTTAATTTATTTGCCAACTATTTTGCTGGAGTTTATAAACCCTTGTCTCACACTACACCTACATACTCTTTTGACTGCCCTTCCTCAATCTTACCCTCAATTACTCTGACGTCACAAGAGGTGTTTGATATGCTTAATGCACTCGATGTGAACAAGGGCCCTGGACCAGATGGTATTCCACCGTCTGTTTTACGATATTGTTGTGATATCCTTGTCGAACCCCTTACCTTTTTATTCAATTTTTCCTTGTGTCAGGGTATCTTTCCTGGTATACTAAAATTCAGTCATGTAGTTCCTATTTTTAAATCAGGTATCAAAGAAGATGTAATGAACTATAGACCTATTTCTATACAATCATGCATTGCTAAAGTATTTGAGCGTCTTGTTCTGAACCATGTTAGTCCTATCTTTAAATCTGTTATTCTGAATGAGCAACATGGTTTTTATGCTGGTCGATCCACCACCACTAATTTGATTTCCTTTCAGAATTATGTTTTAAAGGCATTTAATGTTGGTTTGCAAGTCGATGCCATATACATGGATTTTAGCAAGGCCTTTGATACAGTTAGTATTAATCATCTTATTAGTAAACTCTTTGCTTATGGTATCTCTGGTAGATTGTTAAAATGGTTTGATTGCTACCTTCATGAGAGGAAGCAGGTTGTAAAAATAAAATCACACCTTTCAAACACATTTAATGTCACTTCTGGAGTTCCTCAGGGATCACATTTGGGTCCATTTCTGTTTAATGTATTCATAAATGACATTGCAAGTGCAATCCATCATGTACAGTTTCTCCTATTTGCGGATGATTTAAAACTATACTTAAAAATTAAATCCTTAACTGATTGCCATGTATTGCAAAATAGCATAAATCAATTAACAAACTGGTGTTCTTACAATGTCTTGGAACTCAATATCAAAAAGTGTAGCTGTATGTCATTTTATAGAAATAATACTCCTGTTTTATTCAAGTATTGCATCATGAATACACCTCTCGCCCGAACTATTGAGATCAAGGATCTGGGCATAATATTTACTCACTCAATGACTTTTGACAATCATATTGATACTAGTGTTAAAAGAGCTAATAAAATGTTGGGGTTCATCACCCGATTCACCAGAGATATTTTTGATGTAACTTGCATCAAATCACTATTCATCATGCTTGTTTTACCAATTTTGGAATATGGCTGCATTGTGTGGTCACCATTTTATGAGTGTCATATTAATAGGCTTGAAAAGGTTCAAAGACGCTTTATTAGGCTATGCATGCGCAAACTTGGCGTTGACACATACAATATTTCGTACCCGGATGCATACAAGGACCTGGGGATCTCAGTTTTATCTTCCCGGCGCATCATGGCAGATATGATGTTCCTACACAAATTGTTGAATAACAGCGTGTCCAGTCCAGAAATTTTGGAATTAGTCTCTTTGCAAACGCCTTCTTATGCTACCAGAAGCAAGTTATTATTTCACAGAGAATTCTATAGACACAACTATATCTACCACAGCCCAATAGCTAGAATTCTGAGGGAAGGAAATGAACTTCCTCCTGAAATTGATTTCTTTGCTATGAATGCTTTTCAGTTTAAGCGATGTCTGAGACACAATTTGTAATTGTGAAGAAATTTCTTTTTCTTTTTTTATATATATATATTCTCAATTTTAATGGGTAATTTGCCCGTGTATGTGCAATACGTGTATGTATGTATGTTGTGTTGTGCAATAAAAAAAAAAAAAAAAAAAAAAAACTCACTTCATGACTGGGATCCCAAATCTTCCTGCCACACACCCTTGTGCTGGGTGTCATTTAAATAAACTTGTAGATCAAATTAATTTATGAATTGTTTGATCTGCATGAGTGAAATAGCACCTGATAATTGGTGACTGCATTGTATTTGAGCCCACCCTTTTCAATGAGTTTCCTTATTTGTGTTCTTAGTGCAGCCAGTGGAGTAGTCACCAATAGTATAACAATTTAAATGTGTATAACAGATATTGCATGAATGGTGTGTTTATTTGCCCCCCTTCAACCTTCCCTTTCTGTGGACTACAGTGTGCCGGGTTCAGGGAATAGACATAGGGTGGCTGTTGGTCTAATATCCCCTACCACGTGATCTTGCAATGGCTGTGGGGTAGTGTGTAGATTTATATTTATCTCCACCTCTGACTTCCCTGACGTCCAATCCATCCAAACCATCCTCAATGATCTTTTCCCCATCATTGCTGATAATAAAACCACAGTTAAGCTACTCCCAAGTCTCCTCATTTACCTTAAGACATCCTGCAGATCTTGGGGATGTCCTCTTAAGCAACCAGATTCCTCGATAAAGCACACAACCTCCTCCCAAGATGCCACAGATGCCATGAAATCACCCAAGATCCCATTCTGGCCAATCACACCCTCCCACAAAATAATTCCCTTGATTTTTCTCCCATCCCTTCCCTCCCATCCTAGACCTCTCATTCAACTTTATGAATTTCCTTAAAAAAGGTAAACACTGTCCTGCATTTTGTACTGTTCAATGTCACACCCCTCTGAGCCATATTAGTGACTATCAGAGCCTAATGTAATCCCACTTCTCTGTCTACCCCTCTTCTGGTTCCAATACACCTCCAATTTCACAGCCAAAGTTTTGATCATTATTCAAATGTCCATCCTGTCCCCTCTCCCCCCTATACCACTTCAATTAGAAACATTGGAAGAAGAATGTATTTTACCTCTGCAAGTGTGTTGGAAACCCAGATTAAATAGATTGCATGTATTCATCCCCCTCCCCTTAAAGGTCATGGTACCCAGTCATGGTAGATTGCCCTATTTCTGTAACTCTTCATATTTTTACCCTGCTTTCTCTACTACATTTATTTTGTCTTATTAGTTTCTCACCTTAGTTGATTGCAATAATAAGTAAACACCATAAATTGGTACCCAGTTATGCAAGTATGTATTTTGAGTTGGTGCTGAAAAGATTAATATCTTAGCAAATAATAAAACTAAAGAAACAAAAACTGTTAACTGATTTATCAGCACACCAGCTGTGGGAGAGCATCCACAAACTACTGTGTCACCAATGAAATCTATTTTCATGCATATTCTAAATACTCATATAGCAATGGCACTTTTTTGCTGGGTAATTTGTAAATTTTTGGGGGGGTTTTATGATAGTGACATCTGTATAATTAAATGCAATTATATTACTACACCTTTCAATATAACCGAAATAAACTTATCTTCTGGCCCATTATGAAGTCACTCCAATGCACAGATATTATTTAAATATACAAGGAACATAGCTACGATTGTGAATCAATGTAAACAAACACAGACCAGAAGAAACAGGACAGACCAGAAGAAACCTCATCACCCGTTTCAAAGAGCATGCAGCTTTTTTCAGACTAGGGAACTTTCACAAATCCTCCGTTGCCCAACATATGTTCTCTGAAGGACATATCATCGCAATTGACGACATAAAACTACTTAAACATGTCCCAGACTACATGCTTGACTATTACGAATGCATCCACATAAAAAAGAAAGGTATAGACACCATGAATAGCGACCAAGGGCCCATTGCATCTTGCCTATTTTCTCTGTGCTAACGCAGTTAACTCACTTTTTCTTCCCTTTCTCCACCACCTCCAAACTTCTTCCACCCCCCTGAATAGAATGTTTTTGAGGCATCACTTTGTGAAAGCAATTCATATGGGAAAAGAAATACTTAGGTGTTCTATATACATGGTATTGGGCATGGCTGGGGTTTCGGTTGGCAGGGTTGTCATCACCTGATGATGACTTTGTAGGTCGATGCCTTGATCGGGTTTGGTGGGGTGTGTGGCATGACTAAGTGTTTCTTTGTCTTTTTCAAAAAAACCCCCTTCCCCTCCTCCTATTAGCAAACCAACTGCCAAAACTTCCCCTCTTTCTTAACCACTGTTATACTTCGCTGTACTCTTCCTCCCCCACCTCCACTGAACCCACAATACCCATTGGACCATCTATTCTCCCTCTCTGTTGTGCAATCACGAGGTTTTCCCATCAACCCCTCTCCCTCCTAATAAGCCATTCTTTCAAACCTCCCTAACAGAATTCTCATTCTTCTCTGAAGTGGGGAGATAATAGCAGGAGAAGCTGTTCGGGAGAAATTGGATTCTCTGTGAGAGGGTGTTCCTGCCTTCCTTGCCCGCCTTCCCCCCGTTCCCGCCCTATCATCCAACCAACGCCGCACCTCCACTCCCCCTCTCTCTTCACACCCTGTAATGGCACCGAACTCGCAGACCAGCGAGGGTCAACTTGACGGATGGGGAATATTGCCTCTGCAAAAAGAAGGGAATCTTATTTGTTCAACACCCACACTAAAATTTTTATTATCAATGCGCCTACCTACTTAAATATTGTGGTAAAAATATGATGCAGTAAATGATTTTCAATCAAAGGAAAACTCACGGTTGGAGCTAGAGATTCCGATATTCCCAGAATGATGAAACCCCTCTCGTGTCTCCCGTTGGTCGCACACTGCGCAAGGCCAGGGAGGAATTTCCATGCACCTGGAGAGGTCTTACTTTGATTTCAAAATGACTGTGAACATCTATTGCTCATGGCTCATCTATTGCAGCCGTTTTAAAATGTTTGACAACCCAGAAGAAGGGTATATCGTTTCAAGCAAGCTAAAATCAAGGATATTTCCGACTTTAGTACACTTACCTACCCACAATTTTAGTTCTTTAATTTTGTTTGTGTGATTGACTGGTCGCTGCCATAGGAGGAATCCTTGTAAACTCTGAATGAGTGAGTGCGTGCATTTCACAAAGGTTGGATACACCTGAGTGATTGTGTTTTTACCGAAGTCCCTTATTTTCCGTTTTGTTATTTCTGTGTGATTGGCGGGTCCCTGGCCTAGGAGGAATCCTGGTAAACCCTGAACACGTGAGTACATGTGAATCACAAACATCAATGTTTTCGAGCATACCTGAGTGATTGAGTGACTGTGTATTCATGTAAGTTGATTTGTTTCTTTACATCCTTCAATAATTTTCATTTATTTGTGTGATTGATGGGTCACTGACATGGGAGGGATCCTTGCAAACCCTGAGTGTGTGTGTGAATGTGATTCACGAGAGTGAAAGTTATTTCATAACACATCCTAGTGATCGAGTGGCTGTAAGTTTGTTTTATTATTTTTCATCTATTTTATTATTATAATTTTTTCATTATTTGTTTTGATTTGTGTGTGTGTGTGGTTTTTTTTCTTCTTCTTATTACTTAGTGCCATTAAAGTTTACAGTCCCGGTATTTTTTGTTTACATTGCACAGATATTACTTTAGAGTGACAGTCATTTGTGGTACCAAT
Organism: Hetaerina titia; assembly: GCA_037158775.1. NCBI lineage: Eukaryota > Metazoa > Arthropoda > Insecta > Odonata > Calopterygidae > Hetaerina > Hetaerina titia. The sequence goes on along the minus strand of CM073768.1, from coordinate 1,887,754 downwards.
ATCACTACTCTTTGATAAAGTTCACATTGTAATGCCTGCTGGCTCACTATGAAATCACCTTCAATGTATAGCCGTCATGGTGATTTATAGAGAAAACTTAATAAAATATCATCTATCAGTGAAGTATCACTATGACTTTATGGTGATCTGCAATAGTAATTTTTTGCAAGGGATTCATAGAAATGAAATGTATTGATCTTATCATAAACTTCTGTCATCCTTGTTTAAAAATAAGCATTTTTATTAATAATAAGCTTCATAAATGACTGAAAATCAAAGAACACAACAAATGAGAGGAATTTTTGTTACACAAAACAAAAAAGTTTAAATAAATTATTTCATGTATAAAACTTAACATAAATTATTTTATAAAGATAAAAAAATCCAAAATGAAATACAAAAAATTAATAAGTACGCATTTTAATTTGGCATTCATAAAATTTAAAATTGCAGTGTCATTCTTTTATTCATGACTATGCCATTGAAAAATTGAGAAAACTGAAAAAAAAAACGATTATGAATTACCTACTTTCAAAGATTGAAAATTAAGAAAACTAGAATTAAAACACTGCCTTTCTCACAGTTATCACATTAAAATCCAAATATGGCAGCTCATATACTTTCCGAGCAGTTGGACCTTATAACTAAATTTTCTTAGAACAAGTCATCATCACAATAATGACTTCAGGGTCTTCTTTTCAAGGCAATTATAAAATCAAGTGTTCTTCTTTACATGAATTGCCTAGTTTCATAATATGCCACTCTTTAATCCACTCTATAACCAGAATAGGCTTACGTGCATCCCAGTCAAAAGGTTTCTACACATTTATTTCTCTCACTTCATCTTCTTGCCTTCCTATTGTTGTGTATTGAACTTTTCTCGTCACTGTCTGAATCACAGGTGACATTTTAGTATTGATCCATGTGCGATTCAGATAAGCAGCTCCAATAGCCAGGGCTATTATAGATAGACATAGGAATACAGTCAAAGCCACTGCAATGCTGCCATGTGTCTCATCAGTAGATGTTTTTGAAGCAGAAACTGGAACCTGAACAAGAAGCAATAATTTTTACCAAATAATTCAAACATCTTCTAACCGCATTTCATAGAATCAATAATTACTTAGGATTTTGAAGCTTTTTCTGAGCCTTAATTTCCTTCAGATCTGATGAAGATGAAAACCTCAGAGATCACATACATAAACCAAGGGTACTTAGTGTGTTACAAGGAGTATATCTTAGGATCTTTTATTCATCCACACAATATTTTAAATGGTAAATCTATGGTTTTTGTCACTCTTGTGCCTCTGGAAGAGGGACAAGAGCCCTAAACCCTTTTCTTTGACATCATTGGAACATTCTATTAAAGAATCAACTGGCATCTCTACCTAAGAAAAAGTTAAGAAATTGAGTGCACAGCTTCATAAAAACCCATCCTAGGATTGGCCAGTGTATACAATTAAGCCATGGTTGGATCTATATCCACTAATCAAATGTGCCTATGAGTTGAAGTGAAGAAACACAAAGGTGTAATACATTTAAGAGCAAAGGACATTCAGGGGATCATTTTTTCTATCACTTTGATTATTTTAATTGTAAATAAATATATTTTGGCGATTTATTGACTACTAGTCCATGGAGAAATCATTAGTGAATAAAGTCAATTCCACAGAAAACACTGCTTAAAAATATATTCAAATATGTAAATTGTCTCATAAATAAAAAAACAAATATTTTGTGGATCGATATCCAAAAATAGAAAATTAAACACTGTTGAAGCACTCACCAGACAAATTTAAGCACATAATCAAACATTATGGCATCAGTTAACAGTCTATGTATTGCTCAAAAGTTTGATGGTAATGAAGACTGATACTTTAGCAATGCTTTTCTCATTTTTTGTTTGTTAGCAAAATTTTTAAATTGTTTTTAATGGTACTTAAATCTATTTAGAGATCACTGTGTATTTATAGTCAGGAGGCATTATTTCTTCATTTTGTCTTAAATCGTAAGGTTCAGACAGAAATCAATGAAATTGTGGTTATTTATTACAAAATGGGGAACTAGTACAAGACTTACATGAACTTGAGAAGGACAGTGGATGTCTTGAAGATGATGACAAGCAAGGAAGTCTTTATTTCGTATAGACACCTGTGTCTTTTGCAACCAATATTTTAATGGTGTAATTTTCTCACAATCATCGCAAGCAAATGGATTACCTCCAAGGTCTACCATAAAGAAAGGCTCCGTGGTTTTGTTTCCTACTGCTGAAATTTAAAAAAATGCTGAGATAAAATTAATTTGTAGTGTAATTTATGTATGAATCACCGTAGTACTATGGTATTATTATGTTAATTTCACAGCAAGCTCTTTTATAAGTATAGTAAAAGTAATACTGAGGAAAACAAAAATGAATTATATTAGTGGAAAACTATTAATAAATTCAGTGGTAACTGGGGGATGATTAAATATGCATTGGAATTTGGAATGCCTTCATGATTTATCAACAATTATTCTAAGATATGATTAATTGGATTTCAAAAGTCTTTTTTTCTTTTTTTTTTAATAATTTTTCAATGAGTTAGTTTGCTCTATGGGGGACTTGAGTTTTCAAAATACACCCTATAGAGTTCTCTTTTGGTGAAAATGGAATGTAAACCAATGTGATGTGGCAATACTGTACAGGGTCTGTCTCAAAAATAGGTATATACATGAAATTGTCCTTTTTGACTCACAAGGCATTATCCACAAAGAGTTTGTGCCCCAGAGACAAACAGTGAACAATAAGTGTCATATGGAAGTCCTTGAAGGGCTATGGAAAAGAGAGCAACACATCAAGAAGGACACCTTTGCCAACTGGAGGCTGTGCCACAACAACACACTGCCCCACCCTGCCTTCTTTGTGATAGAGTACCTGGCCAAGTACAAGGTTGTAATACTGTCATAAGCACACTAAAGTGCAAATACGGCACCACCGGACCTTTTTAGTTCCAAAGAATAAAAAGGAGCTTGTAAGGCACCATTTTGGAATGGTGGATAACATCAAAGAGGCCATGATGAGGTGCCTGAACAAGGTTCCTGTCAATGCCTTCCAGGAAGTGTACCGCGACTGGCAGAGGCACTGGCACCATTGTGTCGATGCACAAGGGTGCTTATTTGAAGAATGTTAGTAGTCTGTACTTTGATCTGCAATACATTTTTTTCCCTGCATTTATTCTACTTATTTTTGGGACAGACCCTGTTTATGTAGACTTGATGGTGAAAATTCCCCTGTCATTTTTTTATGACTCAGAATCTTTATATTGGCTCTAAGGTGACCTTGGTGACTCCCTGCAAAGCATTACCACTGCAAAGATACTAAATATGTGAGTATTTAGGATCGCTATTATAAATACATCATCATGATGCGCACATCATTGCGGTTTCAAATACTTGCAATATTGGAATATCACTATCCTGTCAACATAAACTAGGTCGACTGGGTAGGATCGCATCTAAGAAATATATTAGTTCCAAATACCCATACATAAGCAGTCACTGAATGTAGGGTTGTCTCAAAAATTGATATAGGTTGATAGTGAAGGATCTTAATTAGGTCATCATCACCATTGATTTTCCCTCTAAATTGTTCAGTTCCCTACAAATCTCATCATTCTCTCATGGCTTCTTGGAGCAAAATATTCCGTTTTCCATCAACAGATCATTTTCACAGTTTCCTTTCACATCACTGATGACAATATCTTCTTCCTACTGCATTTTTTCATAAATTTCTTTTCTGTCTTAAAGATTTTTCCAGGTACATTTTCCATCTCTTCACTTTGTCTTCATCCTAGGTAAGAATTTCACCATTGTCAACACAAATAGCATAGATATTTGCTATGCATTCTTTAAAATGACATTCCACCATTCTATATGATATGACCTTTCCATAGACAAAACCACACCACACTTTTTGCAAAGGTCCTTCATCCATTCTTTTATGGTTCTTCATGCTTTCCTTCATATTTCATTTCTCAACATGCTTTATCATATGAGTCATTCCTAATTCCTTGAGTTTTTGTACTTTCTTCTCTCTTCTATTAGGTCTAGTATTTTGTCAGTGATCCATGGTTACCTATTCACAGGTTGCCTTCAGCCTATAGTTTTCTGCACTACTACTAAAAATTCAGTCTTAATTTCTTGCCATCTGTCTTCAATTAATTCTGTGTTGTTATGAACGTATTTCCTTTTCTGATTTCAATGGAAATTTAACTGAGGTCCAGTTTTCTTCAATATGACTAATTTCTATTGAGTCTGCATTGTCTAATCTATCTTCTTGAATTTAAAATTGTCAAATAGAACTGAGTTAGTGCTAAAGTGGTACGGGGTCCCTGTTGAATATCAACAGGGACCCCTCACTGAATAATTTTTGCAGTCCTTTATTTGATTAGTAAAAGTTTGCAGTAAGTTTGGTATTTTCCTACATCTGCTGGCATCTCCACCTGTATCACATATGGGAATGATAATGAAAGACTGTGTTTACTCCCATTAATTTTTATTGTTCACAGAATCCCAATGGCCTTTCTTTCATTTTTCTTCCTGAGATCAGATCTTCTGAATGTTTTGCCTTTCTGCTGTTTTCTAATGAGGTTTTTTTTATGTAGGAATGCGTTTTTTTAATAATCACAATATTCTTAAGAAAAGTATGATTTTACTCCATTGAAAATCAAGATTATTACTAGATATTAGTACATATTTTAAACCTCCATGAAATGAAGCCTTAAGTAGTTGCATTCATTTGATAGGACATAGAAAAAATTGCATTGCCTTCAGTGACATTAAATAAAATAAAAATATGGTAGAATCGGTGAACTGAAAGAATAATATGAGTTAAACAAAGCAATGAGTGGTCTTTAAAATATTTTGTGGAAAAGTTTTTGTTAGAGGAGCCCATACATGCATTTATAAATGGTTGAGTAAAAGATATCTGACCTGGTTTCAGCCTGTCTCTCATGATGGAATCCCAGCTATCTAGAGTCTCCTTGGGCAGAGATTCAACACTGTTCTTCTCAAGATCAAGGAAGCGGAGGTGTGGTAAGCAGGATAGGTTTAATCCAGCCAGTCCACTTATTTTATTGTTACCCAAGTGTAAGTCTGCCAGTGAGGGTAGAGTGCAGAAGAGCTCAGGAATGTCAGTGAAGGTTTCAATTTCATTTTGTTCTAAGTGAAGTTTTTCTAACTTGCTAAGGTTGCTGGCCTTGAATATTTCTTCCAATTGAACCAAGTAACTGGGAGATGGCCCTGATAATATAAAAAATATTTACTGATATGCTGGCTTACAAGGAACACATGCATATTCTAAGAGAATAATACTAAACATATTTTCTAGCAAAACAAGACTTTCACTTGTAAAGTAAAAAAAAAACAGATATTTAATTTTTCTCCACCCAACCAAATTCAAGCTCTATTATGACTTGGGTTTAATGTATTTGTCTCTATAGTCTTGAGTATGGATTGGGTGAAAACTTTGTGAACCATTTTTTTATCATTTTTATGAGTTAACTCCATAGTGTTGCCAAAATATTGTATCTGACGAGTCCTAACTGGTAGTCATTGATCCTGTAAGTTGTAGTTTATTATTAAAGGCAAAATTTAGGTGGTCCTCAAATTCTTAGGTTGTAATATACTAAATTATGAAACTCAGGAGAATTGCCATGTTCTAAATGATAAATGATGATGCTGTTCATAACAGTCATTGTTGGAATAAAATATTTAAAATATATTTTTTTCCAGATATCAATATCGTTCATTACATAATATCCAAGAATGTTACCTAATATAAAATTTCACTTTCTAAGTTGAATCAACTTCAGTTTTACTGGTGTGCCAACCATAGTGTTGTGATTGCTGAACAGGGTCCAGAGTTTTATCTTTCTCCCTTCTAATCCCATGGAACTCTGCAATCCATGTTCTCAGCCACTCAAATGCTATTCCACTTACCACCATTTGGAAGTTTTTCATCCTCATCTTCATCTCCATCCTCATCACTGTCTTCATCGTCATCGTCATCTTCATCTTCATCTTCATCTAGATCACCAGGGTCAGCAAATGCATCTGTCAGGTGCAACTCTCTCAGACTGACAAAATTACTGAACACCCTTGGGTGGTTCTTGTGTTTAGACAGGACAATATTATTATGGTTGAGGATAAGCCTTTCAACAGATGACACATGATGAAATGCTTTGCCTGGAATGTCACGTATTTCATTATTAGAGAGATCCATCACCCTGAGGAGGTGGGGTCCATTGTTCCATCCATTTCCATCCGCTGGTTCACCAAGAATATTCCACATAAGTTCAGGCAATAAATTCCCAGTAAAAATTAGAACCTAAAGGAATAAAAGCATGAATTTCTCAGAATTATAATTTTAAAAGACTTTAACCTCACCTCTTGAACATATCACAAACAGCCATGCAATGCCAGACCATCAGTGGCTGCCATGGTGTCATCGTTGACCCAATATTGACATATGCCATTCTTACTGGGTGAATATCGGCACAAGATTCTATCAATATTCATTCAGTACTTTGCAAATATAGCCCAGCATCCAGCTGGCATCAGCCAGTAAAGGCTTACATTTAGAATATTTGTCATATTTACAACACTAAAAAGTTCCTTTAAATGTAGTTTCTCTTTCGGCATAAAGAAGCAGACTAAATTACTATTTATTGTACATTAAGGATTCAGAGTGCAATGAACATAATTTGATATTCTTGGGGAGCAGTTTTTCAATTTAAATTATGGCCCAAAGAGAGTAACATAGTGTGCTATCAGGATGTATTCGGTCATTTTGTAGCTTTTGAGAAGGCATTTGATAGAGTAAATTTGATACAATTAATGAATGTATGAATTGCAGAAAATAGGAGAAGAGTGAAGGGATAGAGGACTTACCCATATATACCTGTGCACGTCTCAGATTGCTCAGTGGCAGATAAGAGTCAGGATGGGGCAGTGTTAGGAAGAGGAGTGAGTCAAGGGTGTTGTCCTCCATTATCTCCCTTGCTGTGCAACATATATGTACAGAAAATGGTAAAGTAGGCTTGAGAAGAACTGGAGGTAGGAATGAAAGTTGGTGGACAATGGGTAAAATCAATTGGATTTGTGAATGATCAAGCCTTGGTTTCCCACACAGCTAAGAGGTTGCAAGTATTGCTGAGTACATGAGAAAGTCAGTGTGATAGGTAAGAGATGAGAATAAATTTAAGCAAACAAAAGGTTATTCAGTTTTATAGAAGGGGGCTAAGTTAAACATTAAAATAGGAGTTCATAAACTGGAGCAGGTGGAACAGTTTACTAACCTTGGAAGTATCTCATAGACCAAGTTGGCCAAAGTAGTAGGGACATAAGAAGAAGTTTTCAATTAAGCAAAGAAGCTTTCATGAGGGGAAGGCAATTAATAGCACGAAAATTGAGTATGGATGTTAAGAAAAGACTCGTTAAAACATAAACTTTGATATGGAGAATGACCTTACATAGCACAAAAACATGGTCATTAAGCTAGATGACAGGAGCATACATAGAGGTTTTTGAAAAGTGGAGGTGGAGAAGGTGGCTGAATGGAAAGGTAAACAAATGAAGGAGAGATAGGCCTGGTGGGGGAGGAGAGAGAATTGTTGGGAGAAATTAAAAGGAGGCAGGAAAGCTGAATACATTTTCATTGGCAATGGGATCTGTGATAGAGGGAAGAACATTAGGTATGCAAGAAAGGTGTAGAAATAAGATAGGCATGTTGGTTAGAATAAAGGGAGGGAGTTAGAATGCGGAATTGAAGAAGGGCTTATTGTGGTGTCTGATGTCGGGTTGGGTTTTGTTAGGCAAGGCAAGTAAATGTATCGTTGTACAATTGCATTGATTGTGGTTCTCCCACACTTACATTAATTGGGAGAATATCAATAATAAAATGGCCTAATATAAAAGCATGTGACTCAAAGCCATGAAATTATAAATTTCTTGGAAAACAATTATATACAATCTAGTCTAAAGGGGCAATTAGCCTAACATACAACATGATACATCCAGCCCTTTGTTTACATGATATTCATTTATGAGGTAATCTACCGGTTAAAGTAGGTTTATGGATGGACACAACTACCAAATAAATATTTTGAAACTTCTAACAAACCACAATCCAGCAACCTACTCTACATCAGGTCCCTCTTCATCTCTGTGTACCTCCTTCTTCCCTTCATCCCATCCAACATGTTGTTCCTTCCCCTTCCTCGCATGCCTAATATTCTCCCCTCTATTACAGCCTTCAACATCCCACTGCTGATCAATATGCCCTTCATCCATTTTTCCTGCCTCCATTGGACTTCTCCCAACAAACCCCTCTCCTCACCCAACATTCCTAGTACTTCCTCACTTGTTTTCCTTTCGGTCCATTTCACCTTCTCCATTCTTCTCCACACCCCCATTTCAAAAGCCTCCAATCTACATGTATCCTCTTGCTTCAATGACCATGTTTCTGCGCCGTACATAGCCACATTCCATATCAAAGTTTTTACGCGTCTTTTCTTGACATCCTTACTCAACGTCCCTGTCACCAACTTTTTCCTCCTTGTGAAAGCCTTTTGTCTTGCGCAATTCTTCTCCTTACATCCCTACTACTTTGGTCGTATTGGTCAACACACTTCTGAGATACTCATACATAAACTGTTCTAACTGGTCTAGTTTTTCCCCTTCTATTTTAATGTTTAGCTTAGCCTTTTTCTTTCGGGAAAATCGCATAACCTTTGTTCTAATATTATTGATTCTCATGATAATTGGATTACAATTAACTCTATTAATAAATCTTGTCAATGACCTTCCCTTGGATATATGTAATATTTCCTTGTAATAGAGACAAATGAAAATACTCTGTGAATTAATGGACAAACAAAAATCTATGTACACCATAGAATATGATAAAACTAATCAACAAAATGTATGTGGGGTAACTTCCTAATATATTTTGGTCAAAAAAACTCACATTCATTTGAAACTATGTATTTAATGTTGATAATTATGATAAACACCATTGCTAAATGTTACACCTTTCAGTTAAATTTCACTCAAATCATTATCATATGCATTAGGTCATTTCCTTTTGGAGTAGGTAAAAACCATCATATTCGCTATTTACAATACGAGGGTTGATTTGCAACAGTTCTCTTCATTATCCTGTCTCCCAGCAGGAGACAGATTATATCCTATGCTTCTCCAATTTCATAATTGGCCTTCCTCCATTATTCTTGCCCCCACCCCACCCCCATTTTGCCTACAATTATGGTCTTCAGTAAACTGTTATGTCTTAAGAATATATGCCCACTCAGTCTTCCTCTTCTTCTTGTGTCCTCCACAGGCTTCTTTCTTGACCCACTCTTTGAAGCACTCTTCCCTTTGTTGATCTGCCTATTGACTTCATTTTCAGCAGGTTCCTATGGCACCACATTTCCATCACCTTCAATATTCTTTTCACTTATGCTCTCATTGTTCAAGTTGCACATATGTAAAAATGTAGGCTCTGTATAAAACTTTTTGACAAATCAGTTACCCACATCTATGCTGATGTTACTTGCCAAGAGCAATTCATCTTCTGATAGAATGTCTTCTTCACCCTTCCGATTCCTGTATGCCTCTTGCTTCTGTCGTCACCAGTCATCCTACTGCCTAATTACACAAAATCTTCCAATTATTCCAGTGAGCCTTTCCCCAGTTTTACTTGCAGATTTTCTTCTATAATTTGGCTGCACACCATTGTTTTGATTGGAATCTTATCTTGAGGTTTTACTGTTTCCTCCTCTTCTCCATATTTGCTAAGATCCTTTTATGGTCTTTTTCCTCACTGCCAGTGTAACTATGCCACCCAAAAACAACGACATACTTATCCTTTCTCCTTGAGTTTGACGCTGCCTCTATCTTTTCCTTCATCTCATTACAAGGAGATCAAGGAAAGAATAAATAGTTACCTTACTCTCAAACTGAACAGAATTGAAGATGGCCTTGTACTGCAGTGCAAGATTTAGAAATTTTTCTTCATGTCAATGATTGGATGTATATTTTCATTAATTTAACATTTCACTGATAATATTCTAAAGTATAACCTCAAATTGTTAATTAAAGCCTTAATATTGATCTCTGGAATAAAATTGAGCATCATTGCCTTCTAAATTTTCACACTAAATATCAATGGTGATAATAGGTAGCCTTGTTTACTCCTTTATTTCAGCCTCTTCCCTAGATCTAATCACCACTACCATCTCCTTATATATGTTGACAGTGTATCAATGTCAATATTCGTATAAACATATTCCAGTCCGCTTTCTTCATTTTATGGACTGTAATTTATACCGGTTAATCTTCCAGTATCTCCTGTTCTCTATATTGATCTGAGAGCAAGAACAGTTTCCTGTGTTCCTCTGGTAGTACTTATAAATCCAAATTGGTCCTCACTTAAATAATCCTTCTGCTTTTTTCTTTATTCTTTGGTACATAATTCTTAAATCTTTGATTCATGGAATGTCAGACTTTAAAATAGTTTCCCACAGCCTGTACTTCAACTTTTCCCTGAACACATGCTCGCATGATACTATCGTTCCATGGTCACCGATTTTCATTCTTGGGACTGAGAGAGAAATGAAGACGTGGTTGAGCTAAAAATAAGCGGGAACTCATTATGAATACAATGCACAAATGGCTGCGCCGTGCAGCACACATGGTTTGCTTAGCTCCAGCTAGAGTGAGAAGAATTTTCAACACTTAAAATGAGATATTTTGGAGTACAAGAACAGCGTGCTATCACGTTTTCTCTTGCGTGGTTTAACACCCTAGGAAGTTCATCGTAAATTGAGGAAGGTATACGGTGATGGTATATTGGACGTAAAAATTTTTTAACAGTTTTTGGTGACGACAGTTCACAGAAGGCCGAACGTTATGCGACTACGAACCCATGATTCCTCGGTCACAAACCAGTCGGATTTTGTAGGGGGATGAAGCGACTCCGATAGAAGCGTAATCGGCAGCCGTCATAGCCAGCCGTCGACATTGTGAAAATGTAGGCATGCCTACATGGAGATTGTGTTGTGCCGGAGCGGAGTGTCAACCTTCTGGTGTTATTAATTTGGTCATTAAAAATTAGGAGGCAATACGCACCTTGTATGACTGTTATACAAAGCAACACATTAAATATCGGGCCTGTTGATAAAACGGGAGAGGGGCGGTGATTTATTGGGTTTTCGTGAAGTTACACAGCCAAACCTGGGGTCCTCTCTCATCGCGGAGCGTCCAGCTGGGGGGCCCGAAACTCACTGTTTTCCTCTGATGTGTGAAATGTTTTAACGGATGGTCACATAGATACATTCTTAATTATAGCTAGCATTCGATGCTAACTTCACTATAATCACACAGAACTCTGCTGTTCTTATGACCATCCAGTCTCATTATGGATATAACTTCTTACCCTCACAAAATTTCCACCATCTTCTCCGTCCAGATTCAGATTCTCTTCCACCTTAAAACAGACAGGGAAAAACCTGCCGCTAGAGTCAATGCGTGATGGGCTACGTCTGCAACAAAATATCCGCTGCCCAATTATTACGAATGGCGTCTTGAGAGATCAGTTCGCAATCAGCACGCACAACTGATCGCTAGCAACCCATTTCCCCAAGCGAACTGCCCATTCACTCGGGTGCACCACAACAGTGAACACTAGATAAATAAAGGGAACGTACTACGGCCGAATGAATGGAATATATAAAAATTACCCAAAGCCGTACTCTTACCACACCTCCCACGCCTATACGGACTTCCAAAAATTCATAAGAAAGACTGCCCCATGTGTCCCATTGTGTCCGCCATCAATGCTCCCACCTACGAAATATCGAAATGGCTTACGGAAGAATTCTCTCAAATAGGGTTTCAAAGTTCATCCAATATCAGAAACACCTTGGATTTCATAGAAAAAATTAAAAATATCACCCTTACAGACCATGAAATTCTCGTGTCCTTTGATGTTGAAGCACTCTTTCCAAGTGTTCCAATCCCGGTTACCATAACCTTGCTGGAGAATTGGCTCCAGTCCAAGAACATCCCCCGGAAAAAATCAGAGAATACATCCTCCTAACCAATCTTGTTATGAGTAACAACTTTTTTTCCTTCAACAAGTCCTTTTACAAACAGGACTTCGGCACCACAATGGGAAATTCCCTTTCTCCATTTCTAGCGAACCTATTTATGTCCGGCTTTGAAGAGCAATGTAAAGAAAAATTCACATATTTCCCAAAAGTTTGGTTCAGATACGTCGATGACATATTCGCAGTCTTCGACAGTAACGCATCCTCTATAGAAGCATTCCAACAACAACTCAACAATCAATACCCCTCAATCATGTTCACAGTCGAATCTGAAACAGATAGGTCCCTCCCCTTTCTTGATCTTAAAATAACCAGAGCCCCTTCCAATCACCTCTCATTCAACATCTACAGGAAAGAAACCCACACCAACAATTACATACACGAATCTTCGTTCGATCATACCACACACAAATTCGCCGCCTTCCACTCCCTAGTACATAGGCTCCTCAACGTACCTCTGTCCAAAGCGAATTTCCTAACAGAATTAAAACACATAAAACACACTGCTGTCGTGAACGGCTACTCTGAACAGCTCATTGATAACATCTTAAAAAAACACAGGAACAAAAAACATCTCCAAAATAACACTAAACTGAATAAACTAGATGACAAGAAATTCGTCAAACTACCTCACCACCCACAACTAACAAAAGGCCTACCTGCTATCTTCAAAAAAATTAAATACACACCCACATTTGTCAGTCAAACCAAACTGAAACACCTTTTTAAAAATCTTAAAGATCCTATTGAGACCTTCGACAAATCCGGAATCTACCAAATCTCCTGCCCACATTGTGATCTTTCTTATATCGGACAAACACGCAGAAACATTCGCACACGCTTCAAAGAACACGCTGCTTGTTACAGGCTGGGAAACATTAACAAATCGTCAGTCGCCCAACACATGCACGATAACTCACACAACATCACAACTGAAGACCTACAGCTAATAAAACATGTACCCAATCATTTACTCGACTGTTATGGAAGTCTTTACATACAAAAATCGGAAGGAAAACTCATTAACAGAGACAATGGTCCGATATCTTCGTCTCTTTTTTCCCTTTCATTTCCTGAGTCATGACCTCCCCTTCACCTACGGTCATAAACGGCCCAGTCTAACCCACTCAATTTTCTCCCCCAACCCCCGCCCCGAGCCTCAAATCACCCATATATTGGACCTAACACACGTGAGTCCCCCCTTCCCATTCTTTCCCAATTATATCACCAACCCTTCCCCTCCCTCTCTCCTCCCCGTTTCCCCCCCCTACTTTTTCCTACTCATCGTTACTTATATCTCGGCTCCGACTATTTCTCATTATTCTTCTCTGAAGAGGCCTGCTTGGCAGGCGAAACACCTGGTGTCAGGTTTTTCGGCACTATTTTTCCCCACGGACACTGCATCACAGTGTACTTCCCTTTCCGTATTCCTAGTCTGACTGAAGGGTCCCTGCCGTGGGGTTAAACCCCCGTAAACTCTGAGTGCGTGTGTGTTTGTGACTTGCGACGGTCAATTTGCAATACATATACCGGAGTGAAGGAGTGCGTGCCGTTCCTTTCCTTTCCATTTTTTTTTTACGCCTGTCTGAGTGAAGGGTCCCTGCCGTTGGGTTAAACCCCCGTAAACCCTGAGTGCGTGTGTGTTTGCGACTTGCGACGGTCAATTTGCAATGCATATACCGGAGTGAAGGAGTGCGTGTGGTTTTGTTTGCCTTGTCTGAGTGTGTGGTCCCTGGCGAGGGTTTTTTCCCCCGTAAACCCTGAGTGCGTGTGTGTTTGTGACTTGCAACGGTCAATTTGCACTGCAAATACCAGAGTGAGAGAGTGTGTGCGGTTTTGTTATCCTCATTCTTTGCACCCTCCCCCGTGTCCCCTAACTAGTGCCCCTAAGAGTACGGCTTTGGGTAATTTTTATTTATTCCAGTGAACACTAGTATCGAGTACTATTTATTATGGTAGCAGTTCACGTTGGGCAGTTCGTGTTCACATTCGCATCCGCTTTGGTGTATGGGAGGCGACAAGAACAGCGACGACCGTGAGTTGCATCATTGCAGTTGAAAATTACGAAAAATTATGAAAGAAAACTAGTGCCGTTTTTCTAAAGTTGTTTTTCTAAAGTATATTTATACAACAAAAACTCGTTTCATCATTCATATTAATAATAGAAACGGAGAAAATAAATGATGCAGTTAAGTCAATTACACTGTATTGTTTGAAGTGCTGATGAGTTTTTACCGACTAAATTTTTAAATAAAATATGCGATACATTTTATTTATAATTCTTTTTTTTTAATGAAAAGAGATCTTCCTACACTTGGGGCTATAGTGGGTCTTATTCATTAGAAGTCGGCGATTACTGTTCCATAGGATTGCGTATCCTACACCCAAATCGCGAATAGTCCGATTTTCGCCTAGGCTGAACTACCCCCGGCCCAAATTAGCGAAAGTTTACTCCTTTAGCTATCCTAAATAAGCTGGTAACCCTTCTGGAGGGACGACCGTGATAGAGTGGACGCGTATACGTATCCTTGCCCTCACCTCACCGCTCTTAGGCAGTGGACTGACACAATGCATATGCCACTAATCACTAAAAATAATAAGTGAATTTTCAATGCATACATTAAGCACCGACTGTTTCTCACTATTTGAGAGCTTGTATCCTTCCATTCGAAACATTCTCATGGATATGTGTAACATATAGTATTCTCCAGTGAAACTGGTATTACTTTAAGGTGAACGGATATTTCTTATTGGCTCTTCTTTCTTTCTTAAAATGCTCCCTCTTATTGGGAAATACTTAAAACAATTTAGATACGTGACTCATTACTTTGAGACCCAATCATTGCATAATCAATGCTTTCACCATATAAAATCTATAAGACTATCTAAAGTTTTTCTCTGATCTAATAAGTAATCAAATTGAGCAACGGAGTCGATCAGCTGAGGTGCACTTACCTGCGTAGCCTGAGGGAGGTGTGTCAATGGAGTTGTATCCGTAAATTTAGCATTGGTGCAGTTCACCACATATTGCTGTTTCTGCTGGTAGATGGCCTCACCACATGTGCAGAGGCCCTTGAATGCAGCAGGGCATCCCTTAGAATGAGC
Source organism: Hetaerina titia (assembly GCA_037158775.1). Lineage (NCBI taxonomy): Eukaryota > Metazoa > Arthropoda > Insecta > Odonata > Calopterygidae > Hetaerina > Hetaerina titia. Next base: position 1,872,500 of record CM073768.1, on the reverse strand, counting down.
CAGCTGTGATTTGGAGGAGCGATCATTTTCTTTGCCTCCAACCAGTTGAAGGGAGACCACGAGCAGAATCCCTAACACAAGCAGAACTGCCATCAAATCCATCGCTAAGCACTGCCAAAGGAAGAAGAAAAACAAATTCAGGGCCCATGGAGGCTAATTGTTAGTTTAAAAATTATTTGTTTTGCTGTGGTGTGTGTGCTTAATAGGTTGTCATATTGTACTTTCATCGTGCTTCCAGTTCTGTTGATATTTTAGTTCGTCCTATTGTAGAGCATAATTCATTCCTTTGGAATCCATATTATAAGGCTCAGGTTAATAGTACTGAAAAAGTGCAAAATAAATTATTACGAATAGTCAATTATTACGTTGTCCTCGCCACAAATAACATATCATATTCGGAAACAATGGATGTTTTTAATGTTCGTCCACTCTGTGTTCGCCATCAGCTAGCTAATTTTGTTGTATGAAATAATCTCTGTAATTACCTTATAAAATGTTCGCTCTTACTAGACTCAATGCCTTTTGACGCTAGATTTCCCTGTACCAGAAGGACAAAATTATTCCACATCAAAACTTTTCATATCATTCGCCTTTAACAAGGATGCTGCGCTCATTTAATCTTATTAGCTCAAATTTTGATATGCATTCGATACTTTGCCCAAACTTAAGATGAAGTCCATAGAAAACCAATTGAACATTATAACAATCCATCATTTTTTATGTTCAAAAACCTTCACTGGATATGAGATATAAACATTGGGATGAATGGTGAAGCTTCAGGAAGGAAATCTTTGTCATATGCACACAAATGTCCACAAACTTTGTAATGGGATCGGAAATCGACACTTCTGCTCCACGATTTCATCTTAAGGGATTACACCAGCGCAATCCTCCGGCAGACTATGCTAATGAATACTGGAGGCGTTCACTAATTCCGAAACGTCTCGATTCATGTATGTCATCGTTGAATATTCGATTTTCGCAAGAAATTAACATAGCCTCGACAAAATTATATCCTTCATAACATCCTCAAAATGAATATCACGGACTTAACATAGGTACGCAGAATTCTAAACAGGATTTTGCGAGTTGGAAGGTATCACCAAATGACCTGTGCTATAACTCGTGGAAGAACAATATTTGAAATGAAGACAAGTGAAAGAAAATTGAAGTAATTGCCCTTTTAAACGAAACAACTATTTCTTCCCTGCCATTACGAAATCACTTTAAATTTTGAGTTCAACTCCACAGTAAATGAGTTAAGTTAGTGAATGAATTAGGTAAATATACAGCGGAATATATTTTCCTTCTTTTTTTCCCATGACCTTTCCCCAGTCCTTGCCTTCTTCTGCCGCCGTGAACTCGCGGAGAGACATAATTTCCGATGAAGAAGGGAAAGGAAGTCCATTTGAATCATTCCTGGCCGCTTTCCTTCCCAGGACAAATATAAAGTTTGAAATATGCTTTTTACCGCAGGTGCGTATTTTCCACAAATGTTCCAAAGTTACCACAAACATAGAATTAGCCTCCTGGGAATTCTGGAAGCATAATTTCGACGGTCTTCGCTGTTTGCGTCTTATTATTCAGGCACGAGAAGAAATTTCCGCGTGGGCACTAAGGTCAACCCGGTGAAATTGTGACTCGACTGTGTAAAAGGAATTAGGGCAAGAACGAATGATATGTCCACAAGCCGAGCAGCCGATCTATTTAAGAAAGGTCACGTCATCCCCGCGATGCACTCGTTCGATGGGAATGTGAGTGCATTCTTAATGGTCCCACGATTACGAATGATCAAAACACAATCTAGGAACTTGACCTCTAAATTTCATGCACGGATTGGTAATCTAAAGCCAGACACAGAAAATTCAGTTGAAAAAACATTTTATTATTTTGATTTTTACATGTCCATCATACCCGTAAAGGTCCATCTCTCCATGGGTCACTCCTAGACGGCCAATAACACCCATTATGTCTTTACACACGCGGTTCTTTTTCTTAACTTTCATGGTTGAGAAAGAATGTAGGTCTCAAGGTTATCAGCCTCCGTCAGCTGTCCGTGCCAGCTGTGGCACATTTTCAAAAGCACACCACAATAAACATGCCTAGTGACAGCACACTGCTGTCACTATTCCAAACAAGCGAGTACCCGTTCTGGAAGGATTGACTACCTCCATTGCAGCATCCCAGTTTTCCCTTCCCTAACACCACCACAAAGGCAGTATACTTACCCAACAGAACGCCTCGTGAATTCACATACGACGAAATACGCTGCTTTTCCCACTTTACAAGCATGAAGAATTCTAGTTAAAATTTCCATTTAAAATATAATTCCAACACATTCAGTTGGTAAGAAATCGAAAGTAATTTTTTTCAACTCAAAATATATCACTAAAAGTAAAAGGCTGGATGGCAAAGGCCTAATACTGAAACGAAAATTACCAATAGTGGAATAAAACGTAAAATAAAAGCAGTTAATAATAAGTTTTTATCAAATAAAGATTTGTGAAAATGGAGAGGAGAAAAAATTCCGTAAGAGAAAACCTTATTTTTGGCTTGAACGGGCTCATTATAGGTATGAAAATTCACTGTTATAATTTTCGAACATTGTTTTAATGATGCCAAAAGAAACACCGAGCTCATCATAAATCCAAGATTAACATTCTACATTTCCGATCCGCACATCAAATTCCCAAATTTATTGAATAAATCGACCGATTTTAGACTCTTTCTCGAATTTCTCCACCTCCTCCCGAAAATAGATTCGTGCGCGCGAACGTGTCGGCGGGAATGTCCGACGTTTTCTTATAACGGGGGGGGGGGGGTCAACAAAATTTGGATCCTCACTCGATAAGTCGATAGGTCGATAAGCTCTCGGCAGATCCTCGTGCGAGTTTCCTTTTGTTCGTCCGAGAGCACTCGCGGCACCAACTTCCCATATAGTACATCTTTCCCATACCATTGTTTTCGGTCAAAAGTCAATGCACATCAATTTTAGGGATGCCAAGTCCGTCGGGAACCATGTGAACACTTAATCTTCGATCCCTCTCAAAGAAAACCTTAACCCTCGCAAACTGTTCGTCACTTTTTGAGGCCGAAGGGCGCTCTGAACGTTCGGCGCCTTCAACGTCTCCTCTACCCTCCCGAAACAACTTTTGCCACTACAAAACACCCGATCTACCCGTGGCGCTATCACCTTAAGCTGCCTTAGCATGCCATGAGTCTCTTTTCCCGTTTTGCCCAGTTTCACGCAAAATTTGACGGCGTTGCGCTGTCCCAATAACCGGCTAATCGCGAAGCGTAACGAGGTCATATTTCAGAGGTTTCACAAACAAACGATCCGCACTCCGCAAAGGCTGGGAGCCAACTGCCACCGGTCTCCAGCCTTTCCTGAGACTCCCCTCCCTCGAACACAGCCAGAGAGACCGCCTCCCTTTAGTCCGTCCGTCTATCCGGGAAAAAATAAGTCACACTAATTTTGGGACCGACCTTGTATTCTCTTTCCCTTATAATAACAAAAGTCTTCCTTGAATCATCGCCTCCAACGTCCCTTGTCCTTCCCAGTATAAGATTTAACTTTAAGCTTAAGATTTATCTTCATGCCCTCATCTCCCAAACTCATTCCGTAACCACTCGACAATGACGGCAAAGCCCTTGTCCCGACGCTTTACAAAGGAGTATTTGTTAACAAATGCAACAGAATCAATCAGCTCCCCTCCCACTTAAATTCCTAATCGCAACACGTCACGATTCCCTTAGCATTTCCTCTGGGTATGTTTCACAAAGCACGAATGGCGATAGCACACAACGTCTTACTCCCCTTACTAACACCGTCCAACCTGTTTCTCCTTCCGATAACCTTATGCAGCTTGTCGTAAGTCCTGCATATATCAATGTAACCTATTCCCCCCGTCCACTTCCATTTCCCATAATATCTCCGTTAGCTCTGTTCACTGCTTAATGCTTTTTTTAAATAAAATCTACGAAGTATCAAAAGACATTGCGGATTTGTTACACATGGATTTTTATCAATTACCTCAAAACTGATTAGAACTTCAAAGCCCTCATTTCTGAACTGATCTTCACTTAAGCAGTGGTTAGTCCTTTGACCCACGTTTCTATTTATGATGCTCAGTATTACCTTTGCCGTTTTGTGAAAGTACATTTCATAGATTCCGTAGCCCCTACATATTACCGCTCAACTCTCGTTCAGTACGGGAAATAAAAACTGGCCAAACAAAGCCTTCTCGACAAATCCCCCATTTACGCTCCTAAGAAGTAAAAACTCTCGTAATTCTTTAAGGATTTGTTTTTCTAAAAAAAATTATTCCTTGAATTCTATACTTTCGCCGTTTAGTTGACGTCACTCAAATCTCTGCCCTCGGCGCTATAGGACCTTCTCGAATGGGAATCTAAGAAGAAGACCAGAATTAAGTTTGAAAATGCCAAATGCTTGACAACAAGAAACGTAAAACAGGAAAAAGTCCACGTTTGGGTTGAAATGATCAAATAAATTACGTGAAAGTGAAACCACGTGATTGAAATGGTTGAAACTGAAACAAGTCTAGTAAGACAATACAACAATTTCAGAGTGTAAAAATCATTCACCTTGATTCCGGTCAAGGCGAATGATTTTTACACTCTGAAATTGTTGCATTGAAATACACATTTAGCGGATGACTCCGTTAAAAGTTACTGTTGCGACATCTCCCGGAGTTTCTTGAAATTAGTCCAGTAAGAGATGAGGCTATCGAAAAAAACTTTTCCTCTCCTACGAGAACCGTCTCCTGGGTTTTCTAAGGAGTTATTGAACGACCCACTCACACGGGTGGTAGGCAAGAAGATACTTGGAAAATTTTCTGTAACGTACTTGTCTATTTCTTGTCCATCCAGTTACGAATCAGCGGCATTTTACCGCAAGTTTTTTTCCAAATGGATTGAATACAACTGACCCCATTTGCACCAAATACCTTTCTTCATCCAAAACAATATCGATTGCCTACAACTGGTCACAATGAAACAAATCGTCCTTAAAAATAAACCAAAACGATGATGAAGTTTCTGTTTTTTTAAATATTAGGGACCTAATTCGTGTTTAACCGAAAATCAGTTCAACGTGAAATCAAAATGTCAACAAGTTCACGGAATGCAGTACGGCAGAGATGTGAAAGTTCCGTGATTCAAGTACAAAATTTTTCCGGACCTTTAAACATGGGTTTCGAAATTATCCTAATAAAACTGACTCGATATGTACCAAATACCTTTCTTCACCGAAAGAGAATCTGAGCGCATTGAGGAGGAATCCCAGGACAAATCAGCCAGCCTTACATATGTGATTTCACTTCTGGAGCTTCCGATTCACGTGACCGATGCACTTTACGCACAGTCGATGCTGGAACTTAATTTGTCAAGAGATAACAGCGATTGTAATACTCGACGCCAGTTACCGCTCCTCTATTAACGCGACGCTTTCAACTCATTTTTACTTATTCACCATGAGTAAAATACCAGGTGTGATATTTAATTAGTGTGTAGCATTTTTTATATTGATTTATATTGATATTCTGGACCACCTCTCACACTTCACGTTTTCCAAATCTTCCCTTAAGAAACAGGTAATACTGCGATGACTGTCCATATTTTTTTCCTAGTGGCACACATTTTGTCCACTCACCAAAGCCCACGCGAGTTACGAGTTCGTAGTTCAGTTCCCCAACTCCCTTTTGCCTTGTGACTAAAAATACTTCTCCATACAGACGGACAACGCAATAGAGAAATTCCAAGAAACTGCGTGAGATGCCGCGACAGTAACTTTCGACGGAGTCATCCGCTAACATGCATTACAACGCACCAATGTCCCTCCGTCCCTCGATGATCCCGCTCAAGGCGATTGATTTGTACACTCTGAAATTGTGGCATTGTTACGCATTTCAGGTTTATTTGATTCCACAATACTTTTGTGAACACTCCTGCTCTTCCTCCGAATGCTTACGCCCTGGTCAAATAGATATTTGAGGGTTAAGGCTTACCATCAATCTATTTGAATATATTCATTCAGTTGGACAACTACGAACCGTTTCTTCGGGGAGGACAAGGAGACCGCGCACAGGTCACCCGGGTGCATTTCCCAACTCACAGGGCAGCCGACGCGTCCGAATAGCACGGAATATGCCTCTACGTGGAATTGCAGGACAGGAAGCTCTCCCTTTTGGTATGCTGTTTATACAGACAGCTGTATGAACAAGATAGATAGAAGGTAGTATCTACCACACCGCCGAGATAAGCAACTAAACTTGAAATACGCGTGTATTTATGTAGAAAGAAGAAGAAAAACCGAGTGCGTATATTGGATTAATTTCGCTGCTTACGGTCATGCGCATTGGGCACATAGAAACGGTCACACGAAAAATGGACCCCAACTTTGACTGCTGAAAGAATTCTCCCACGAAAAAATTGTTTTCTGGGCATCCGAGGAAACTATTCAATATTTTACGCAGCGATCTACACTCGTATTTTTATATTTGCGCGAGCTCCTTGCACGCTGGATGTGACCTCTTACGCCAATGAACCAGAAACCACCAGCATGCAGATAGTAAAATACGAGGTGCATTCAAGTTGTAACACCTACGAGTTTTTTCTTAGAATTGGAAACAGATAGAAACATGCGGTTTATTTAAAAAAATAAGGGAGCATTATTTGTCAATGCGTGACAGAGAGGGCAGAACTTACAGTTTTACAGTAAACAGGGTGAGAAGCCTTAATTCGGGCAAATTTCAATTTGAATTTCTCGCCATATCGTAGTTCCACTGGAGGTCTCGATTGGCATTCTTGGAAGCTATAGGTATCTAGTAAACAGTCATAACCTCAAAATGGCCGAGTTGTTACGTACAAGTGAGGAGGACAATCGAAGAGCCGCTATTATCAAAATTGTTCGCGCTGGGCGTTATATTTCGAAATAGTTCGATTCTTCTGGTGCCCCAGATCAACTGTTTACGATATTGTGGCTAATCATGATGCTTCGGAGAAGTCTGGGTAAGGTTTCGCTAACCAGGCGAGGAAACCTCATTCGAGGAAACGTGCCCGGATTTAAGCGTCGCACCCTGTACGTACAGAAATTACAGTGGCATACTGAACTCGAGCGGCGAGAGTGAGAACTATTCTTAATACTTCAAATGGAGACGTTTCCATTACATGAGCAGCGTGTAATCAGCAATCGTTTTCACCATTTGAGTGGTGTGACACCAATTGGCATTCATCGCGAATTGAGTGTGGTGATGGTGTCTTGGATGTGTTTTACAATGTGGGTTCGTGGGTGCGACAGTTCAAAGAAGGCAGAACGTCTAATGAGACGAAAAAGACGATCTCGACCTCGAACAAGCCGCTCTGACGACATGATCGAGCAAGTTGAGAAAGGTGTTCCGAATGAGTGTGGAACACGTCCCCTCCAAAGTTGGCATTTCCGCGGGATCTGCGCACACGACTCTGTCAGATGATTTGAAAATGCGACAAGTGTCCTCCAGAGGTGGGTGCCACGATTGCTGACGGACGTGAGCGAAGGCTGTGAGCGTGGCATGTGCCAGACAAGGTGACGCCTGATGACTACATGAATGGGATCTTTCTTTCCATCTATTGCGACATCAATCCTCGTGCTCCCTATTTACCCTGGTTCCTGGCGACTTTCGGCGGTTTCCGACGATGAAAGACATCCTCCGTGGTCGCAAATTCACCAGCCGGGCTGCTGCGTCAGTGATTTGCCGGTGGTCAAACCATACTCCTGAAGAAGCGTTCGCAGCATCCATGAAATCATGGCGTCGACGTTATGGAAAATTTATACGGCTGCAGAGAGATTACGACGAGATGTAACACAAATACTTAGTATTATATATTAGTATTATAGTTTTCGTGTGATTAATTAGTGAGAAAAAAATGGGGGAGATGTTAATGTAACTTGAATGCACCCCGTATTGTATTCGTCGAATAGAGCGTTGATTCAAAATTCTGCTTTACGACGTTGTTTCAAAGTTAGGAACACCAACATGAACTGCAGTTTTTCTAGAGCGATAATACATTGAATACAACCGAGTGAGAAGAAGATACATTTTTTGTTGAGAAATTGATACAGTTCGAAACATTTATGTAATATTACCCTGCATGAGACGACTACAACAGCACATGCGTGAACACTTGTGAACACATATTTTGCAGCCGAATTAAAATGTCACAAGGAAACATGCGTATCGTCCAAGGAGAATTTAAAATAATCAATTTAGTGATACTATCAAGCTTCCATAAAAAGGCAGGTAATTCTTCACTGTTAATTTTAGATATTAAATATAAAAATATAAAGGGGGCGCGGTAGTCCAGTAGGTAGGGTGCCGGGCTATCCACTGGATGGGCCAGGTTCGACTCCATGTGATGTCACTGGGCACCCTCAGCTTCCACCACGCTGTGGGATTTTTCGGGTACCAGAACTTCATGGAAAACCATGGGCGGCACAGGGAAAGGGACTGCCCCCCTTTCTATTTACTTTCATTATTTTTATGTACTTAGCGAAGGGTTAAATTGAGGAAGGGACCTTATGGTCTCAATTTCACCCGAATAAACACGCTTATCTATCTGCCTACCTTATCCTTACGTGTGAATTTCACACACCCTTGGGCTATGCCACCACTCATCAAAACCAACCTTCGGGTTGATATCTGGGGTTTGCTCCAAAATTCTTCCATTTTGGCATTCTCAAAATAAAGCGGAAATATAAAAAGGGTGTAATTATAGAGAAAATACAGGCTAATCGCTAAAAATATTGTCTATTTATAAATAAATTTGAAAGCCGTCGAAAAGCAAAAATATTGCCTCCAAAACCAACTTCAAGGCATTCCTATAAACTGGCCCACACCTAATCATAGAAGAAATGCTCTCAAATGAACCATTTCATGATACATGTGGATGATGTCGCAGAAGATTCCAACTTTTCTGTAAATGGCACCAAGAGGAAAATTTAAATACTTCTAAAACACATGCGGTGGGACAATATTATATGCTTTTCCTTATATTCGGATGAAAGCGCAACCTGATGAGCCGTCTTTATTACTAGATAAACAGTTTTCTACAGTATGGTTTAACAGGGATACAACCCGCAGCTGAGAGCTAAAAAATGTGGCACTCCAACATCTATATTCACACAATAGCCCGCAAGGACACGTGGCACGGGGTGTTACGAATATGAATATTTAAACTGGGTGAACTCTACCATTACAGACAGTCTGACCTGAAGGAGGCCTCAGAGAAGGCCAAAAGCTAAAACTTTCCGAAATGTGAGCGTCCTACATGTTATCCATTTTGTTTCTATGTTCTATCCAAATATTGGGTAGAAAACGGAAATGAAATATTTATTTGGTAGTTGTGTCCATCCAAAACCTACTTTAACCGGGATATTACCTTATTATATTATTATTATTAGGAAATCTACCGGTTAAGGTAGGTTTTTGGATGCACACAACTACCAAATAAATAGTTTGTGACTCATTACAAAACATATTCCAGCACCCTACTCCATATTAGGTCTCTCTTCATCTTTGCGTACTTCCTTCCTCCCTTCATCCCGTCCAACATCCTAATCCTGTTCCTGCCCTTTCCTCGCTTGCCCAACATTCTCCCTATTTCCCCATTCTCCATTTCTATGTGTGAAATAATATTTGTTCGCCGTATGGCGGGATTTCGTGTCTGAATATGTGTGTATATATACAGGGGCGACCCAAAAGTGGAAGGACTGATTTTTTTACAAGAATTTTATTGACGATATACTTACATCAACTTAATAATCTTCAAAGTATGCTCCTTGAGCTGCTACACACGTAGTATAACGTTGCTCCCATTCCCGGTACGCCCGCTGGAAATTTTCTTTGGGGATGCCGTTGATGACCCTTGTCGAAGCCTCTTGAACGGCCTTTATCGAGTCAAAACGTCGTCCCTTGAGCTGTCTGTTCATCAGGGGGAAGAAGAAGAAGTCCGGTGGTGCCATATCGGGAGAAAGGGCGGGTGCGGCAACGTGGCAACGCCGTATTTGGCCAGGAGCTGTCTGACGACGAGAGCGCCATGGCACGCCGTGTTGTTATGATGAAGCACCCAGCAGTTCGCGATGGCCGGTCGGACTCTTTTCGTAAAAGTTCGCATTCACAGTCTCTCCTGGTGGGACAAACTCCTTGTGAACCACTCCATGACAGTCGAAAAAACAATCAACATCGTTTTGATTTTTCATTTGCTCATGCGTGCCTTTTTGGGACGTGGGGACGCGGAAGTGTACCATTCCGCGGATTGTCTTTTCGTTTCGGGGTCATATTGAAAAATCCATGTTTCATCACCAGTTATCATATTGTCCAAAGAATTTTCATCTCGGTGCAAATTGGCTAACACTTCTTCGGAAATGCGCACACGCGTTGCCTGTTGGTCGACACTCAGAATTTTCGGCACCATCTTGGCGCACACCTTGCGCATGGCGAAATCCTGTGAAATAATGCGTTGGACGTTGGATGCAGACAGACCCAACTGGTCTGCAATTTCTTCACTGGTTAAGCGTCGGTCTGTGTCCAGCAGTGTCCCACTTTGTCCACACTCGTGTCGGTTCTTGCCGTCGACGGCCGTCCGGAGCGATGGTCGTCTTCAACGAGCTCCCTACCCTCTTTAAACAACTTGTGCCACTGTGGAACGGCTTAAGGCAGTGTCCCCATAAGCCTGCTTGATCATATTGAGGGTCTCAGTTGCCGTCTTCCCGAGTTTCGCACAAAACTTCACGGAATAGCGTTGCTCTAAATTCAGATTCATTTTGTTTTTTCGACGCGGACAAAAAACTTGCTTCACAAAAAACGGTTTCCTCACTCAACGACAGCCCGCAGGCGACTGAGGTTGGTGTCGGTCTGTTGCTAAGAGCCCCCTCCACCTTACCCTTCCAGGCAGACCCCCCTCCACCGCTCCGTTCGAGCCAGAGAAGATCAGTCCTACCACTTTTGGGTGCGGTCCTATATATATAAACAGTATCGTCACCTACATACACATATATAAGAATATATTTAAAAAATATATATATTCTTACAGGTTCCCCCCCTTTCCCTACCTATTTGAATAAAACCTATCCCTCTCATACCTTCCCCTTTCCTCCTGGTGCTACACCCCCTGCCACACACTTTTTTTGGTGGCTCGCAGGGTACTTATGTAGATGTAGATGAAGATGCGTGCTGGAGGCCAAAGCGCGAGGGCATGGAGACTTTACAAAGAAAGAGGGAAATGGGTGCTCCGCATATAAAGATGGAAGATCTATTCGGAAGACAAGAGGGAAAAATCGTGTACGCTATTACAGATACGTGAGGAAAATTGTTGATTGAACCGGAGAGTTTCAAGGATGGAAAGATTACATAGAGAAATTACATGCATTTGGTTTAATGATTAGGCGATGAAGTTTGCACATAGAAAGATAATATGATGTATATGAGGATAGCTTAGGATTAAGCATGCTTGTTTGGTTTATAGGAAGGGCATTAATGGAATCCCAACGAAATACGACCATGAGTTAATTGGTTCACAAACATACTGAACTACTGGAGAATCCAGAACAATGTGGAAGAAAGAGTAGTATGGTTTAATTCGTTGCATTTACGATGGAGGAAATTTGGCGTAAGATTTCGTTTGAGAAGTTTTACTCCTCATCCGTATTAAAAGAAAGGCAATCGTGTGTGAAGACTCTAGAAGAATAAGTTTGCTTTCGCACACAGCTAAAGTGGTCCTCATGTTCATTAATGGAGAATGGATGGAAAGAAGGCCAATAATGGCCAATAATCACCGCTTTAATTTCAAGAAGGGGAGAGGTTCAAGAATGGGTGATGCCCTAAAAGCAATGGGCGTACTAATAGAAGTAAATCAGAATACAGCTAGGATGTATTCATGTTTCTAGAATTAGGTAAGGCACTCAATCGAGAAAATTCGGTAGAATTATTGTTTGCATGAGGGTCTATAGGAGCAGAGAGGCGGGATGAACGACTCATTAACCAACTAAATGTCTTTTGGAAAAGTTGTTCACAATAACAGATGGGGAATGAATTTTAAACTACTTGTTTCGACTATTTTACATCTAACGAATCGCTCATAAATGAAGTATATGACAAACATACATTTAACGGTGAATAAATAGCAGGAAAAGTGTCCTAATTTAAATTGTAGCTTAGCACCAGTATCGTTGAGTCGTAGTGTTGTTACCATACGCGTTGTGTAAGGTTAACTTTATCGAAACTTATAAAGAAAGTAGTCCCCCCCCCCTTTTTAAAATGAAACTCTGGTTTTCTGGTTTCCTTCCGGCAGCGTTTCCGAAACTCAACGCACCCGAGGACCGGTTTTTCACGCTCATAATTCCCCGCAACCCACTTCAACACGTTTGTACACAATGGCATTCAACAAGTCCTCGATCCAACGACCATGGACATTTTTACCGCGCGACAGTGTTTTTCTTTTCGACAGCCAAGTGGAAGTCATACGAGGGTGATCTGAAAAGTTCTCGGCCTTAAGATGAAAATAACAATTTATGTTTTCGAGAAACTTTTATTTTTCAACATTATTGCCTTTAATGTTAGCACATTAAAGGCAATTGTTCCAACGATGTCCCAGTGGCATTAACCCGTCTCCTTAGTGTTCTTCCGGAAGTGCTGCAAAGCACTCTTCTACAGCCGCAATCGCTTCTTGATTGGACAAAAAAACGTTGACCAGCGAGAAATTTTCATTTTTGGGATGAGTCCGAGGGAGCCAAGGGGAATAGGGTGGATGTTCCAACACTCGATTCCGCACATCCCTCAATTTCCCCATCTCCAGGACACTTTTAGGTGAAACGTAGAGGCTGTTCAACTTGCCGTACATCTTGATTTCAATTCACTGTTATGATCAGGAAATGCGCGAGGGAAAAGACTCCTTAAAATACTAGGAATCCTTTCTCCCTCTTTTATAGGTCAGTGTCGTAAAGTGACCATTAATGAATCATTCATTCATTGTTTTTTTTAAGATGGAATGTCGTCGTCACCTATGCATCGTTTTTACTGTTGACAAGTATTCACCAATTAAAAACAAATAGATTGATTAAAACTCCAAATTTTATACATGCGGAATAAAAAAAATTGAAATTTTATAATATTTGAAAGAAAGCATGATTGCCATAAACTTAGAAGGATCGTTAGGTTTAGGAAAAATTAAAGTACCCCCATGATGTTGCTATTCCGTTACTTTTTGCTCAATCAAATCAAAGAATTTTGAGATTTCGAAGGGTTTCAGAAAATTCGTGTCTTCTCCAATTTCGTCCAGGGTAGTTTACCTTGTTAGAAGTCTTTTCATGAAATGGCCAGGGAACAAACCATGCCCATGACCGGCCGGCTTGGAGAAGCCTTAGGCACTTAAACAGTACACAGGTGTCGTCAGTTGGCGTGGACACACGACCGGCAACCTCACAATGAAGGGATATTATAAGGTTATTATTACAAGGTTAAACCCAGGTCAAGAATATCTCAAGGTATGCGAACAAACAAAAATCTTACTATCCCGCATGAAAAAAATCCACGCCTGTCCACTTCCATCCTCTATAATTAGTGAACGACATTGAGACCCGGATGTTGATAGGCTTTACACAACCATATAAATGCCATTTCCATCGTTTTTAATTTTATAGGGTTATCGGATGGGGGAAGGGATGCTAGAACGTAAACACTGTAGCATTGGTTGAAGGGGGTGTTCTGGTGGGAGGCATGTTTTGGAATGGAAAGACCCGCAGACGGGGAAGAGGTATTACATGAGGCGCGATGATTGGGGCGCGCCAATCAATCCTAAACACCGCTGATTACCTAACAGAAGCCAACAGATTACTCGTAGACACTTCGTTTTACAAACATATTCCGGCTGACCCTAACCCCGCATTTCAAGATGAAATAATCGCTTTCCTCCGCGAGAATGGCCCTAATGAAAACCTATCCCCCAGTGACATCTCCCTCCTTTCACCTCTCCATCCAAACACCCCCCACTTCTATCTCCTCCCCAAGGTACACAAACCGAAAAACTCTCATCCTCACAGACCACTTTCCTTGATGTTAATATTTCCCTAACTAATAAAATATTTCTGACCTCCGTACATACTAAACCTACTAACAAACAACAATACCTTCATTTTAACAGTTGCCACCCCTACCATACCAAACGCTCCCTCCCTTACTCTCTTTCTATCCACCGGCACCGCATTTGCAACAATCCCGAATCCCTCAACAAATACCACAACAACCTTCACCATTCCCTCCTCCAACGGGGATACCCAGATTCTCTCCTTAACAAAAAAATCCTAAAACATTCCTACACCCCCAGGCCTCCCTCAACGAAGCCTCCCACCCTCTCTCAATTTGTACCACATACTTCCCTGGCATTCAGTCCCTCAAATTCAATCTCAAAGACCTATACCCCATCCTCCAAAACCACAACGTTTTGTCGAACCTCGCCAAACGCCCCTCTGTTACCTTCAAACGGCCCGCCAACATATCGGATCTCCTTAAATCCACCAAGCCTCTTTCCAAATCCCCTCCCGCTCCCAGAATCACACCCACTCCTTACCTGCGAACAAGATGTAAAACTTGTCCTATTTTCGCCACTCCAATCCTCTCCATCCCACCTTTTAACTCTCTCCCGCCCTTCCCCCACTCCTCATGCACATCTCAGAATGTAGTCTATCTTCTGACTTGCAAACTTTGCCCGGCATTTTACATAGGCCAGTGCTACACACCCCTGAACCTTAGGATAAACAATCATCGCGTCTCATGTAATACCTCTTCCCCGTCTTCGGGTCTTTCCATCCCAAAACATGCCTCCCACCGCAACACCCCCTTCAACCAATGTTACAGTGTTTCCGTTCTAGCATCCCTTCCCCCATCCGATAACCCTATAAAATTAAAAACGACGGAAATGACATAAATATAGCTGTGCAAAGCCTATCAATATCCGGGTCTCAATGTCGTTCACTAATTATAGTGGATTGAAGTGGATAGTTGTCAATTTGTTTCATGCGGGATGGTAAGATATTTTGTTTGTCCGCATACCTTGTGCTATTCTTGGTCTGGGGTTTGACTTGTTGAGTCCTGATGAAGACTTTGTAAGTTGACATCTGGGTTGTAGCTGTTGCAGTGATCTCAATATAAATTAGGTTTCCTTATTAGCTTAACTGGTAGAGCATCCGCCCGGCGAGTGGAAGGTCCGGTGTTCAAATCCCGGATAAGGACAAATTTTTACGTTTGTGATCTGCTCAAATCCGCCTTCCCCACCTCACCTGTGTTCGTCTTTTATGCGTTTTCCTATCCCCTTTCCTTATCTCACTAACTATACACTACATTAATAATTAATTAATAATTACTAAAAACTAATTAATAATTAACATCTCACTAACTACACTACAACTAACTATACATACATTTATATATATATGCGGGTCGCGGTGGTCTAGCGGGTAGAGCGTTGGACTGCTGACCGAGGACTTAGGGCACCTGCAGCTCCACCCGAGCTAGTTGATTTTTCGGGTACCAGGTCTTCCTGGGAATCCATAACCGGCACAGGGAAAGGAACTGGCCCCCCTACCCTGATGTGTGAATATTCACACGCCGTATAGAGCTTGGTACATGGGTGAGCTCTACCATCACCTACTAAACCGACCTCCGGGTTGATTACTGTGTTTATGGTTTATATATATATATATATATATATATATATATATATATATATATATATATATATATATATATATATATATATATATATATATACAGTGTTCGTCCAGAAAATAAGTGTACTGAGCTCAGGAAAAAAAATTTATTACACTTTTACATATCTTAAGCCAATATTCCTCAAAATAGGACCCCTTGTGAGTCGATACACTTGTTCCAGCGGCGTTCCCATTCCTGGAACGCTCCCGCGAAGGCATCATCGGGAACCTCTCGAAGACACGTCGTCACGGCCTCTTTGACGGCGTCCAAAGTCCCGTATCGAGTTCCTTTCAAACTCCTCTTTATCTTCGGGAACAGAAAGAAGTCCGGTGGTGCCAAGTGCAATCTGTAGGGCGGGTGCGGCAGCGTTGCCACGCCGTACTTGGCCAAGAAGTCCGACACGACAAGCGCGGTGTGAGACGGCGCATTGTCGTGATGCAGCCGCCAGATGTTTTTATTGATGTAATTGGTTCCTTATAATCTCGTGCACTATTGTTTTTGGCACATTACACTGCTCTGCTATCATCCGAACACTAAGACGACGATCTGAGTTCAGTACATCGCGAACTTTTCGCACATTTTCGTCGGTGAGTGTTGTTGATGGGCGTCCAGGCCGCGGTTCGTCGTCGACCTCTTCTCTGCCCTCCACGAACATCTTGTGCCACCGAAAGATCATGTTTCTGGACATGGCTGACTCCCCGTAAGCCTGGTTAATCATACTGACAGTTTCGGTAGACGATTTCCCAAGCTTTACCGCAAATTTGATGGAATAACGCTGCACCAAAAACTTCGGCATCGCGTTCCGTGACGTGGGTCGAGCGTGGAGGTTCGCGTTAACAGAGCTCCTCACTACACCACAGCTCAGAGCCGACTACCTTTTCCAGCGTCACTTGCCAACATACCCCCCTCCAATCGCAGCACGTCAGAGCGGTGTTGGGTGCGCCTGGAGCGGTGGGAAAAAATCAGTACAATTATTTTCCGGACGAACCATGTATATATTCATTCACATAGAAATACAGATAAGGCAATGGGAAAGGAACACACAAAAAGGACGAACACAAGAGAGGTGGGATGGCGGATGTGAGCAGATCACAAATGTAAAAATATTTTCCTCGACCGGGACTTGAACACCGGATCTCTCCACTTACCGGACGTATGCTCTAACCACTTGAGCTACCGAGAAAATGTACTTTCCACTGAAATCTGCGATCTTATAAAGCGCCAAAGTGCTCCGAATCATTGCCAATAAGATGGCGTAAGGGAGCTGTTACACCCACCAAAGGAGAGATAGACAAACACAAGAGGAGAATGGGCAATAGGTTAGGGGGATTTCGACTACAAGCATTCTGGTCTCTTACCGTTCTAGGAAAAAATGACATTTTAAACCTGTCAGTCTTGCATTCTCTCTCTCTAATCTTACATTGGTGATCCCTCCGACCGTAATACGTTGGGGTTCGTAGTATATATACTATTGTATTTATCTTGATGTCATCGGAAAAGGGCCCAATGTTTTTAATAAGTTTAATCTATATTGTAAACGCCGCTGCGTAAGAGAGTCCCTACCTAAATTGTCTAGCAAAGTGGATACGCTGCTGCGTTGGTCATAACAATGTTGGACAAATCCAGCCCCCTCCGCTGAGCTCGATCTAATTCCGAAATCAAATTTGTATTATGAGGATCCCATATACTGGCAGCATACTCTAGGTGGGGCCTGACCAAGGCAAGGAAACATCGTTCCTTGACTTTTTCGTCGCATTTATCCATCACTCTTTTAACAAATCCCAATTTTTTATTAGCACGACCGCATATTTCTCGTGTGTTTTCCCCAGGACAGATCGTGAGTAATTCTTACACCCAAGTATTTAAAGGAACCTACCCTCGCGATTTTGGTTTGTTTCACTTTGTAACTATAAGGGAGGGAAATCCTCTTTTCCCAAAAATGTATAACTACGCATTTTTAAAAATTTAATTCCAATTACCATGTATCACACCAATTCTGAATCGCATCTAGGTCGTTGGCTAACACGACTCTGTCTTCGTGACTTCGAATGTTCCATAAATTACTGCGTCATCAGCGAAAAGACGGAGCTTGCTATTAACTACGGTACTGAGGTCATTTATGTAAATAAGGAATAGGAGGGGGCCTATGACACTTCCTTGTGGTACACCCGACGTGACCTTGACAGTATCGGATGATACACCGCCCAGGACGACTGTTTGGAACCGATCACTTAAGGATTGTTTAATCCAGTTAATAATACTCTCGTGTATTCCATAAGTTTCCAACTTTGTGAGTAATTTGCAATGAGGGACTTTATCGCAAGCTTTCTTAAAATCTAGGAATATCGCATCAACTGGAATATTACTTTCACCGGAGTTCAATATATCATGTACAATAAGTGCGAGTTGAGTTTCGCAGGATCTACCCTTACGGAAGCCGTGTTGGTTATTAATCAATAAATCTTGGCTATCGAGGTACCTCATCATGGAACTAACAATGAGGTGTTCAAGAATCTTACAGGAAATGGAGGTGAGCGATATTGGCCTATAATTACATGGGTCCTCCCTGTCTCCGTTTTTAAATATGGGTGTTACCGAAGCTACCTTCCAGCCGTTTGGCACGCTTTCTTCTGCTAATGATTTCTTAAATATTATATCAAGATAAGAGGCAATTTCAGCCGACAGTTCTTTATACACGCGCGCCGGTATCTCATCAGGTCCCAGAGATTTGTTAGGGACTATGTTTTTAAGGAGTGACTCTATTCCGTGGGTGGAAAAATCGATTACTTGCATTGATTGCTGAAATGTTTTCGTAAGGTTCTCGGGTGTATTTTGTGAGCATATGTTGAAAACACTCTGGAAGAATGAGTTTAATATGTCGGCTTTATCTTAACTACTCGTTAATTAATCCCCCTTTTCGTTATTCAATGGATTTACGGTGGACTTTTTTCCCTGCATTTCCCTGACGTAGGACCAAATTCTTCCACCCTCTTAGGTTCCTGCCTCAGTTTTTATTAATCTTTTTGTACTTTCTTCTACCACTTCTGTGTTTACATACCAACATAATCATTCTTCGGTGATTTTTTAAAACTTGGGAGTCCATTCTGCATAACCCTATAGTTTAACTGATATCTCTCTGAATCCCCGGGCATTTACCACATATTTACATCTATTGTGGTGTCTTAATCAAGATTTTGTTACGATTAAACTCCTCTGTGGCAACATTTCTGCTCTCCATTTCCTGATTTATATTTTTTAATTTCCCTCTTCTCAGCATGGTCGTAACACTCCAAGTTTCATTTTCTCCTTATTTTAACTGATTCAGTCATCCTACTCGTCTTCTTTGCAGCTGCTACTATAGATTCAGCTTTGCAAGGATTATTTATGATGACGACCGCGGAAGCCTCGTCTCCCGCTGCCGGACAATACACACGGCCCAGTGGACCCATTCCCGTAGTTTCCATGACTCATTTTTATACTTGTATTCCTCATAATTTCCTCGGATAAATAATTTCGCTGGTTTCCCGCTGCCTTTCGCAATTGAGTTGTTAACGTGACACCGCGGTGAAACGGTCACCCCCACTGGGGTCGAACACATTTACAGCCGCCTCACTGTGGAATAAACGCTACCCTATCTTTCATCTACTTCAACCTATCTGGCATAGATGGCCAGACCAAGAGATCGATTATCATTGCTCCCAACTGTACGGGCCATCAGAACGCACGCGCCCTTCCAGCACCTCAAGGCAGTAGTCCACAGGAAGGATGCTTTGCAATGGCGCAGGAAAAATTAGATTTAGACATGTTCATTTCACTCCAAACTCAATTGCTACGTAGATGCCCTTCAACCGCATTTCATTCGGAGTCTGAAAAATCACGAAAACCCTCGTGTCCAGTTAGGAAAAGAAAGTTACCTGTCTTATTAATTTCTTCATTACCGCCATATCCTTGCTCCCATAATACCTTACCCTTGCTCCCCATAATACCGCTACCCTTGCTCCCCGCCGGCCCCGGTGGCGGCGGGGTAACGTCCTCGTCTACCAACGGAGAGGTCACGGGTTCGATTCCCGTCTGGGTGGATTTTTCTCCATCCAGGGCTTGGCTGTATGTAATTGTCTTCAATGTAATGTATGTAATGTAAGGGTTAGGTGGAAGAAGGGACTGTTTAGTCTCAACCTCGCCCAATTAAGTCGATAATAAATAAATAAATAATTTCCCTTTGTTGCATTCATAAATTGTTTATACATGCTCCGAACACTTAGCACATTCCTAGTCCCGAGAGTCTCACCAGGCAAATTCGCCGATGCCAATCTCCAACTACCCCTTTACCGCAAACCATTTACACCTCTTCTCTCGTACAGGGTTTGCTCCAAATAAAGAATGTGTTTCTCGTCGTCTTTTTCAACGCAAAAGGTATTACTCACAAATAGTTTGCACCGTCAAATATAGGTTTGTACCTTACATACTCGTCTATTAACCACACCACACCACACTCGTCCACCCAAACCACATATTCTCCAAACCCATTCCTTTCCCACCTTCTCTCCTCTTTTTACCTTAACACTCATAAAGAGAATTAAACTTCAAAAAGTGCGTAGCGATGCATTTTTGGACAAAGAGCAATTCCTTCCGGAATGCCTACTGCTTCAGGTACACCAAAATGAAAAAGATTCCTGTAATTCGACTCTATAAAACATATGAAACCACCACCAGAAGAACATTTTCAGAGCTTGTAGCTACCGACGTAAAACATACGCTCTAAGGTTGTCTTTCATTTGGGAATTTCAATATTCCAAAATGAACACCATATATTCATGGTCATATGCCTTTCGGTAAACAATTGAGTAACAAACAGTTAACACTGAGCAACAGGTCAAAACCACATGATTATCTGCTCAGTGAGCGGGCACAAACGGGGGACTGCAAATGTCTTCAAGCCAGATCCTTTGAGAGTAAAAGAGTCCTTGACCTGCTATCGGTTCAGCTAACAACGAGCCCTAATCCTCACGAGTGTTCGTGTGTGTTAAACTCTTACATTTTATACCATCCTTGTGCTAAGAAGACGCGGAAAGACTCTTCAGTTCGGGTTCCTCGTGGGCCATTTAGCATCCTCCCATAGCATGACTGAATCATACACAGGAAACACCCATGATTCATGCACCCAAAACGACTCAGAGAACACAACATTTGTCTTCATATGTCTGGTTTGTTTGGCTATAAAGCTAAAAAAAGTAAGCGTCTGGCTGTTTTGTTTACCAGCGAAAGGGGCCAACGTTGCGGTGGCTTTGTACCACGGACCTTGGCAGCTAGTCTTAAAGCGGACCGGGAGGGGGCGGGGCATGGTCTTGGATTGGATGAGTTCGTGGATGAAGTGACTCTTGGGGTTGGTGAGAGTGCAGGTGAGACTCTATAGAGTGTATACCTGTGTATAGGTGTATACTATATGAACCTGGATACCAGATATGGCGGGTTCAATCATGCACCACAGGTATCCTTGCTTGGAAGGGGTCTCCATGCCAAAATGTTATCCGCCCCCCCCCACGACTCCATCAATTGTTTCCTACACCTAATTCCAAACAGTATGTCGCAACTCGTTCAAATTATCGTCTTCAGCCTTTGATCGCATTCTATCATTAGTAAAGAGCTGAATTGAGCTTGCTATCAGTTACGAAATTCAAGGTGTGACCTTGAAATCCAAGATGAAGATTAAACCTCCAAAATCGATATTTTAATCTTCCTATCGAATTTTGGAGGTCAATTCTATGCTAGTAGGTCGCGAACGTGGGCACTTTGTTAGGAAGTGATTCCTTCGAACTTTAGCAATTAGCGTTCCCCAAACTTTACGGACCTGTTAACACCACTGCACTCGTAATTAACATTTGAAAATGAACGGAAGTAAAATGAATGTACTTACTTCAATATTCCTACTTCCAGGTTCCGAAACGATAGTACAAACCTGAGCCGGTTACATATGCATGCGACAAACGCTCTTTTGAACGACTACCTAATAGGGAGAGTTGTGATATTTCTATTAAGTAACCAGGTCGTCAGACTTCAGGCTCGAGAACATCTGCAGGAATGAAAGAGATCGGTAGGTAACAGGACAGCTTGGAGAGCTGCCGCGAAATAATCCTCAGGATGGATAGCACGTGGCCATGATCAGATTTTGGACATCATTCGACAAATGTGTACATGACTTCATTCTCGAACGACGCCACGCCGTTATTGGCGGCGGTTTGAACGACCTCCACATCCACGCACTGCGTCAGCCCAGAGAGCATCCATCAAGGGATCTCTCTATTCGGCCCCGATAACTCCGACGGAAAGGCTCCATTGCCTCATCCAGAGGACTGAACTGATCTAGATTCTCCACTTGCACCCCGCCCGTTAACCGGAAGAGTAAATTATAACATCAAAGAGGAAAATGTTCCAAGAGGATGACATTGGTACGACTCGCAGCGCTACCGACCTGATTTTTAGGTGTTCAACAATTCAATCTCTTCAATTTCAGGTGCAGGTAATACATAATTTGTCTCAAAAGTAGTAGGACTTAGACGATTAAATAATATCTTCAGCAAAAATTGATAAATTCACTCAAATGTCTTTGAAGTAGTACCCTTGTGCGTCCACACACCTCTGCCAGTGGGTTTTCCACGCCTGGTACGCCTTCTGGAAGGCGGCGCCCGGAATTTGGCTAAGCTCAATCGACACGGCCTGTAGTAACGCTTCCACCAGCCATGGTGACGTCCTTTCCGCACTGATTTGAGGCGGAGGAAGAGGAAGAAGTCTGGTGGATCAACGTCGGGGCTCTACGGTGGCTGAGGCATAGTCGAGAAGCTTTTTGAAGATCCGCGTGCGAGTCTCCTTTTGTTCGTCCGAGAGTACTCGCGGCACCAACTTCGCATACACTTTTCTCATGCTCATGTTTTCGACCACAAGTCGATGCCCGTCACTTTAAGGAATGCTAAGTTCGTCAGAATTCATGTGTACACTTAAACTTCGATCCCTGTCCAACAAAGCCCTCACGTTTGCAAGATTTTCGTCACTTTCGACCCTAACCACCCTATCACCAAAAGCTGCCTTCAGCATATAACGAGTCTCTTTCCTGGTTTTGCCCAGTTTCTCACGGTATTTGATGGCGTAGTGCTGTCCTAATGACCGGTTCATGACGGACCATGCCGAGCGCACGTTATAGAGGTTTCGCAAACGAACTATCCGCACCCCTCAAAGGCTGGGGGCCAACTACCACCGGAAATAGCCTTTCCTGAGACTTCCTTCCCTCGAACCCAGCCAGAGAAACCGCTGTCCATCTATTCGGGAAAATATAAGTACTGCTACTTTTGGGACAGATGTTTGGTGCGAGAAAGCTGATGTGTTTCATCCCGTTACTCTCAATTGAAACATCCATCCAGACATCGGAGTACGTAACGCTATTTAATCAGTGTAAAATACGACCATCATAATTCCTTGCGAAAATATCCATGCATTAATGTTACCATCAATTTTTAGAAAAATGGATAGGCTTCACGAGAATAGGTTACTATTTATTTTTCGTAGATCGATCCGAGAATAGCACTCTGGAGACCATGTGTCTCACAGTTTTATCTATTTATTTATTTATTATATTGTTCTGTCGGTCAGGAATGTGACTTAGAACATAGTCATACAGAAAATAGAACTAGGATAATAAACGAATAAACACACTTTAATGAAATAAAATAGTCGAGCCTGTTTTAAAATGCAAAAAAGCACTGAGACACTGAAAGTAAAGGAAATCGGGTTCGGAGACAATGCTCATGATTAAGGATGGCCCAGGTGATGGTTTTCTCCTTGTTATTCTGGAAGAGTAGAGAGGAAGTTGACGATGAAGAATGTCCTGGACACATCCATCAACAACACAGTGTGATGAAAATGTGCAAAAGGTGAAACACACTAGCTCAACTTTGATTGACCCCCAAGCGTGTCAGGATGTGATAGCAGAAGAGTGAAATATCCAGAAAACCACAGTGCATTGCATTCTAACGGAAGATTTAGCCAATGAGAAAGGTGTGCCAAGATGGTCCTCAAAGGTGCTGTCGGAAGACTGTTCGTGTGACAATCACATTTGTACATCTTAGACCACGTTGTAATTGACTCGAATTTTTTAGAATATGTGACTACTGGTGACCAGACATGGGTCTTTGAGTACGACCCAAATATAACCCTTTTGAGCACCATTTCGGGCCACTGGAATATGTCAAATAAGCCTGAACGAGGGTCCAGTTGTTGCATTACAAGAAGCGTGTCTTTTGAGAATTGCCGTACTGGCGGAGGTACTGGTGACATTGGTGTGTCGATACATAAGGATGCTCTTATGAAGAACTTTGGCAATATGTACATTGAAATGCGATAAATTTTTTCCCCAAATTTATTCTACTTATTTTTTGGACAGACCTTGTACACATGTTGTCTCTTCCACCAGTGAAGTGACAATGAACGGATGAGTGAGGCAAAAATAAACCTGGATATTTTTTAAAAGCAAAGCCCAGTAAAAAATATATTAGCATGATTTTTGTTTTTATTATTTTGAATCAAAACAAAACAGGGGCCTTCCAGGAGTTCTGAGCGACACTTAGGCCATATCTTTCGAAGACCTTTTTTGCACGGAAAAGCCCGCAGCTCAAGTGTTTCTCCAAAAGATTATACGATAGGACAGTGGCATAATATGGGCGTTGGCATAATATACTTCTTTTTGGACATCTAAAGATGCAGTCGGCACAAGTACACGAATATTGAGGTTCCTCCTGCTATATTATTGATAATATCCACAATTTTAGAATTCTGTTGATGCTTCCTTTCAGATTACATAAGTGAAAAAGGAAATATAAAAAAGGGATTCCTATCTCATTCCGTAACATGAGCACCTGGTAATATTTAACTGGGCCTCCATAATATATAACTGGCGCCTCTTCCTCCCACATATATATTTTCAAGGGAGACTTGAACGCCTTCATTGTCTTTCATTGTCATTCCTTCTTTCGGCCTTGGGTCGCATTCCAAGTTCAGTCTGCCGAGTCGAAGTCGGTTAATGACTCCGAATCTTAACGATAACAGTTTCCCATATTCATTGTTCGAGCACACAATCTTATGGATAATGAAACTATTCCGAAGGAAGACACTGTCGACACAGATCCCAGTCGCTTATTCCAATCACCTTCTCCCAGTGCTGATTCAGACGAATACCAACCTCCCATTTCAGTTATCCATGGAACGGGATCGTGAAAGGATGATGGCGTTTGTGTATGTTGTCTTCCAATCGGACACTCCAAAGGGAAAACTCAGATCGATCGAAGATACGCCCATCGCAACGCCGGAGATTCGTGCCGAAAGGAAGGGTAGCGATTGAAGCTGGTGTGCGCACGGTACAGCTCCTCTTGAAAGGTCATAACGTACTGGATTAGAACTGGAGCACTCGCGAGGAGTGAAGGAAAGTGAGTCCATAAGGTGGCGCCCTTGCACCGCGTTGGTGCCTCGGCCTTCCATTTGCCGGATATAGTGTCGTGCACCACCACACCCCACCTCCCCTGGTGCCACTGGAAACGGCGAAGTGGCGAGTTAAGACAGTCATAAAAATTGACAAGATAGCTGACACAGCTGGTGGACCAGAATAATTGCATAGTGCATCATAATTTACATGTGCGCATTACCATTACTGTTCGAAATTTTCACGATAATTGATAATTCTAAGCGACTTCTTCGAGACGTATGTATCTCGATTATTTTATTTCATGCGTGTACTTCCTGATTGTGTTGCCTCCCGGATGGGCAAAATTGGCTCGCGGAGTGAGCTGCCATGCAATTACCTATCATAGTATAGAAAATCATCATAGTACGTATAATACGGTTCTATTAACTGAGTCTGATTCTCCACCAATGAAAAACCTTTGCCAACTCTTACTTTCGCCCCCACTTAAAAATTTTAATTAGGATTCCAGCATTATTTTTTTATTTTTGCGGGTTTCAATTATCTACCCACAGTACAGGTTTGGAAAGATTACAGTAATTTTTAAGAGCGCCTAAGTTTATCTAAAATGACCAATAGCAGTTATCAACCCGAAGAACGGTTTCGATGGGTTAGGGTAGAGCTCACGGGTGAGCCCTAAAAGGCGTTGTAAATTCACACATTAGCAGGGTAATGATGGGGGCCAGTTTCCTTTCCCTGTGCCACCTATGATTTCCCAGAAAGTCCTGATGCCCGATGAATAACACGGCTTGAGTGAAACTGAGGGTACACCCGAGAGGCATGTTCTAGATTCGAACCCGGTCACTCCAGGTCAAAAGAACAACGCTCTATCCACTGTACTACCACGTCCCATTCGAAAGAAATACGCGTTGTTATTTAACTGTTAATGAGGAACCTTAACCACCTCGGCAAAGCTTAATTGAAACAAACGGACTTAATATTCCATAAAAAATGTTTTCGACTAAACGGGAAACTTTTCATTCAAATGAGATTCTTATTGAGCTCTCTGCTTTGCAAATTATGGTCACTGGAACCAAGGAAGGAGATCCTGGCAACTTCCCACTGGGCGGAGCGAGGGACTAAATGAGGCTAATTTATCCAAAGTTGGGGAATACCACTTGTATTTCAACTGGTGAAGAAAGTAAAACGTCCTGAAAAAACGATCGTCCAATCGGGTCTTTTTTACATTCAAACTTATTTATGCTCATCCCAGAGGCATATCTGCAGTTGGTGCCGCCGGGGTCGATCCTTCAAGTCGCGCTTTTCATTTGTCCCCAGGACCCCTGCATCACTACTGTGGGCCACTCGCCTCGGGACCACCTCCTCACGGATCGTCAATCCTAATATTGGCCTGAACGCTCTTCGGCTCCCTCTACACTTAATCCCTCCCTCGACTAACCTCTTCACGTCTACACGATCACTTCTCTCTTTGAAGCCTACTCTGATTGATCGCTCCATGTTTCTTATAGCCTCTAGGGTCTCTTCTTCCTCTTCCGTTCCCCCTTTCCCTTGACGACGCACCATCGTGCCTCGTCCGATAACTCTAACTCCGTGCTTTACCCAGCATTTTCGTTTGACTTCTACCATCTCACTGTTCGTAGAGCAACGCCACCACCATCTATCCGATACGTCCACTTGATCTTCAAACCGAATGTCAAATGAACATGAACCGACAAATAGGAGGTCAGCAGCAACATGTCCAGTTCGACGACCTCGTTTGGCTGTCCTCGAGAAATCACTCGGTGGAGGCGTCGCTCTTGTCGAGGCGAATCAAAAAGAGAACTTCCACCCACCCAGAGACGAAAACGAAAGTCACCCTGAGGACATGTGCGAAATGCTGCTGGCGAATCGAACGACTGATTGGCTAGAACAAACGGTTCGTCACACCGCCTGCTGCTGTCGCCCGGAGGGAAGCAACATTTCCGTCGTCGCAGGTAATCGACCCCAATTCTGACTTCCCCGGAGACTCTCGAGGGAGAGAAACTGAATATGAGAGAGAAGGGTTTTTTAAGCGAGTCAAGGAGAGAGGAGACGAGCGATTCCGAGGGGTGGGGGCAGAGGGAGGGGGCCAGGGGGGAGGAGGTCGGAGCGGAGACGGCAGTCGTCCCACGCGCCCGGGGGTGGCGGCGGAGGCGGCCGCTCACGGTGATTCACGCCCCCTTTCCAAATCCCCCTCCCCACACACACGCACTCAGGAGAGCGAACGAACGCACGAGTCCGGCGAGAGAATGCGAATGGCGCTCGAAGGGGAGGAAGCTGCTCCTGGCCGCCGGAAACTTCTGCAGATTACGTCAGCTACGAGGGGAGGAGAAAGAGCAGTCAAAAATCCTCGGAGCGACGCGATGAGCTTAAAAATTTATTTTAAACGAAACTGGATGATTAATCCTGGCTGGAATACCAAGAGGAGGCTCGAGGGGAAATTGATGGCGTACTTTCTCTTTTGTCGAGTTGGAATTAGCCGAGGCAGGGTATATGTTTGTATGTGTGTGGGAATAGTGTTGATTTTTGGCCTTGGCTCTGGACGGTAGAATGGCCATCGTCTTCGTTGCCATTCTACTGTCAAGTAGCTGTTAATGCAAGATCTCTGTAAACAGAAAGCACAGCTTTAAAATCACAAACCAATGCGATAGGCTTTCCTCCGACATAATTAGCCTCCTGCAGACAAATTTTCATAGGTAGCCGGGCCGGACTACGTTTACGAAGGGGTCGGATCCTCTTCTTGAAATTTCCTCGCCTTCCCCAATTCCTTCCAAATGCAAGATGGAACGACATTCGGCCGGTGCAATACCACTTGATTGGCATAAAATGTCGTGCGCATCTCGTTATGATCCGTAGAGAAAACACGTCCTATCGTTTGGCAAGAGCACCAATCAAGCACCCTGGCAAGCACCCTCCGGACTCGATCGCCACTAAATGAATGATTTCTACATTCCACGGTAATAAACTGTTTATCACTAGAGGACTTAAGACGTCAATCGCCGCGTGTGAAATGCCTAGGTATAGGTGCGTGAATTTAAAAACTGGAGTTGCGCTGTTTTTCAAAATAGCGACAGAGAGACACGCGCTTAGCAAGTTCGAAAGTCACAGCTTAAATCAAATTCGGATGTACTTATGTATTTATGAGGTAATCTACCGTTTAAAGTAGGTTTTTGGATGGACACAACTACAAAATCAATATTTTGTGACTCATAATAAAACACAATCGAGCAACATACTCTACATCAAGTCCTCCTTCATCTCTGTGTACTTCCTTTCCCCCTTCATCCCGTCTAACATCTCTGTCCTGTTCCTGCCCTTTCCTCGTTTGCCCAACATTCTCCCCTCTATTACCGTCTTCAACATCCCACTGCCGCCTTATACGCCTTTCATCCATTTTTCCTGCCTCCATAGGATTTCTCCCAACAATCCCCTCTCCTCGCCCACCATCACCAATACTTCCTCATTACACAAATATGCTCTTGCATAATCGTGAAAGTCCCGACCCGGCGTCGATGTTTGAGTACATTATAGTTCTCAACTACACCGGCTTTGACCAATGAATAATATCAAAATAAACGATATACAAAATATCCCTCTGAAACAGTTTTTCAATATATTTCTTAATTTTTCATCCTGGTCGGGGGACCAGCATCATCGCAAGTATTATATGTGACGGTCACAAATCGATGGATGAATGTTTCAATTAACATTTGAAATCTTTTTGCGGGTACATCTCAATATTTCAATACATGACCCAACCAAATCAAGGAATTTCTGGCGTCATCGCGTGTCATCTGGGGAAGTCCTAGATGCTTTGGATGAGTCAGGCAGCGAACGCGTGACCTTCCGACCGAGCACGTCACAGCTCTTGGTACGCTCAGCCTCGTCAGGATACAATGTCCGAGGAGGTGAAAGATATTTTACATGAAAATGTTTCTCATTTTAAACTCATTTCCTGCATCACAAGAGAAATTATTAAATGGTGACAAGAGGTCAAGGTGATTAGTAGAGGAGAAAGCTCGTAACGGGGGCAGAGAGGAATCAAATATTGCGCCACTTTGATAGTGCAACGTTTCGTGAAACATCTGGTCAGCAATTCATTCACTTCCTACGACCAAGGTGCTTCAGGTACCGAGTGATTCAACGTGCTCCAAGCAAAAGCATTGTACTGCCGATCTACTTCAAAGGCATTGAAGTTTAAACCTCCAATTCAATCCGCGGGTCAATTTATTTTCAAAACAAACATTTTCTAAAGTGTAAAATTTGTTCATTACTTTTCCAAATCATATTTCCCAACTACGGAACAAATTGATGTAGCAGATTCAACAAACGATCTTGGCTTCCTCGGGAAATGCCGTCATCCTTTCAAATTCAAGGTAATTTCAACGCTTCGCTTCCTCCATTTTCCCCCTGAACGCCAGTATTTTTTCGCCTAACTAACTTGATCTCTTTGCGTCGTGCCACACTGTCGCAATTCCAACGACTACCACCAAGGGACTACGAAAGAAGAAAACTTTCAACGAGTGTCGAGGTCTCCCGACGAATGAGTTATCTGAATACTCGACTAAGTGCCAAGGCAACAAAGACAGTATCCCCAGAAGGATCGCTGTCCAAGAAGTTCTCATTTCAGATAACCGCGGCACTCATTTCAGTCAAGTACTTAAAAACTTCACGCAAGAACATGAACTGTGGCCGGAGGGATTCCGATTGGCTTCTATTTGCGTGGCCTTATTAGGTGTGTTACAAGGACTGCGAATGTCACCTCGCCCAAGACGGCGAGAGTGCTAAGAGTCGAACAAACGCCAGAGCGAGAAAAAGCAGTTTGCGCCATCTACCGGCATGAACTCTTCTTCATACCACATTAAAGCATCCGCGAGGATCGTCAAAAATGATGCTCAACTTCGCAGGGGCCTCAACTCGGTCCACCTCCGATAAAAATTGTCACACGAGCAAAGAAATACCGTTTGAGACTTCTGGCTTGGAGGTGCGGCACGGTCGCATTTCGGTGCGTGACGTCATTGTTTGCCTCCGCCTCGGGGTCACGCGAGAAAAGATGACCGCGACCAGGAGAGAGACAACAGCGGCGCCTGAGAGCACGAAACTAAAGGCGGCGAACGAATGAATTTTTACGATAGCCTCTCTCGCTCGCAAACCAGCTGGCGCAGCGACGCGACGGCAAGCAACACACACACCCAGAGCGGGGGATGAGGACGGGACCAAGGGGGAAGAACGAACGGACTCAATCGCACGGAGCCACTGCCATCGGATGCCGGGATCGCTCCCACCGAATGGAAAGGAATGGAACGGGAGGAGACAAAGAAACAAACCTTGAATTCTCCTCGCGACGGTCGTCTCGGTCACCAAACTCGTCGACGGTCCCGAAGGATTGCTTGCATCGGCGAATGGGGAGTGAGAAGGGACGCCTTTAGTATTATTTGGAAAGGGGGGCACCTGCAGGGTGGCTCACACACGGTAGTGCTGTGGGCTGTTGCGGTGGAGAGAGAGGGTCAGAATTAGAGAAACCTCGCACTGGTAACACTCGGGGGACCTCATGAGGGTCGCCGACTTTCGGTCCGTTTGTGTCCACACACACACACACACACGCAAATAATGCCCTGGAAAGGTAGGGAGGGTGCTCCACCCCGTGGCGGCGACCACTTGTTGCTCCTCTTGGCAGCTGGGTTGTGGTCGGGCGGGTTTGCAAGGCTTCGTTCCCGCGGGACAACAACACGCTCCTCCGCGCTCAGTGAGTGAGTCGTCTCCCGGACGACCGCCTCCGTCGAAGCCGAGCCTCTCGTGGGATGGCGCGCGCGCGCCGGTGCATGTGTTTCGACGCGAGTGCGCGCTCGCAGACGGCTCATTCCACGCGCCTTCCCCATCCCCCCACCTCCCCCTCCCCCTTCCCCAACCGGTCCACCCTCGCGTCGTCCTCTCTCTCCCACTCGGCGAGGCGCGGAGAGGGAAGCTGGGGGGGCGGGCCGAGCACAAAGGTGAGGCCGCCCTGTTGCCAAACGTCCAACTGGCGAGGAAGAGTAACTCTCCTCCAGCTATGGCAGGGATCGACCGGAAGGGCGGCAAATGTGTGAATGACAGAAGGATTGCATGTTTTCATAGGACACGAGCGTCAAGATTCACCATCTTCCTTCGACTCTCTGTTTTTTGTTGGCAAATTCCTTGAAATGTCTCCACCTCTGCAAGGGAATCGACATTCTTACGCGGCTGCCGCCCTCAAGAAGGTTTAGGAACCAACCCGAAGGTTGTTTTGGCAGGTGCGACGGTAGAGTTCACCCAGTACTAATCCCTCTGCGGCAGGTGTGAATTGCACGCATCAAGGTAGACCGGTTATAGTTTCCCAGGAGAATCTTGTGCCCGAAAATTCATACGGACATCAGGTTTAGCTGGGGATGCCCAGAGTGGCTTGCGCGGGGATGGAACCCGGGCCCACCATTCACTAGTCCAACGCTCTACCCCTGGACTACCACGTTCCCCACGAAGGGTTATAGCTACGTAAGAGGATACCTTATATGAGGGGAGAAGAGACATTAGAGAGAATGGACCTTAAATGAGGGTGAAAATGGATCGGGAGAATACGATGGTCAAAAATTCACACCAGATGACCGGTACTCCGTCTGCAGTGGCATGTCGGAGGCTGAAACAGTGCGTAGATATCAACTGCTCTACGATATTAAAGCAATTCATGGGCGGAAGAGGAGGATCCGATCGCCTATCACGTAGAGCGCCCCTGTTAATTGGTAACTAGCGAGCTGTCGGACTCCATACCTCACATGTTCACGGGGCCAAAGGATTTCTCAGACCAAAGATGGTTCATGATAACTGTTATGGTTTTATGAACACGGTCATATTTAATGACTGCTAAACAACTGCTGCTGGAAGCGACAGATTAAAGGAGATTCAGATACAAAGGAAATCAGGGAAGTGGAAACATTTGTACAGATAGAGAGAGACCACTAATACTTGGACCATCGGGAAAGTTCAAGCAGAACAGCGGATAAGCATGGTGTGGGTGGTAGATTCTTGAAGGTCGATTGGACAGGGAAAGAGAAATATGCAGTAGAGAGGACGATAGAAAAGTGATAACGACCATTATAGGGAAGAGAAGACTCGGATATAATAATTGAATGGGAAAGGAAACTACAAATTCACGAATAAAATAATAGAAGGGTAGGCCCTGCGTGGAATACCAAAGAAAGATATAGACCACATTAAGAGAGATTCCCAAGAGAGAAGAGCTATCAAGGCGTACGTTCGCAAGAGTGGGTATCCGCCGGGTAGGAAAGAATGGATGAATTACGCAGTCTTCTGAATGGAGGACTATCGAAAGTGATGGAGTGATTGATATACCTTTAAAAAGTTAACCTTTGGCAGAAATTTGAAAAAAGGGAAATTTAATTTTTCTCAAATTTCTGCCATTGGCAGAAATTAGAATATTGGTTTTATGAATATTGTGCTCTTCTGCTAATATCCTGACACTCGGGGGTCGATCAGAATTGAGCGCGTGTCCCACTTTTTGCACGTTTTCATCACACTGTTTTGCTGATGGATATGTCCTGGGCATTCTTCATTGTCAACCTCCTCGTTAATCTCCCAGAGCAACAAGCAGAAAACCATCACTTGGGACATTCCTCCATCTCCATAAGCATCCTCAACCGTGATCATGGTCTCCCAACCCGATTTCTCGAGTTAACACAAAATTTTATCGCATATCATTGCTCCATGGAAAGTGACATCGTGAATTCGTGACGTGACCCTCAAATAGGGGTCCAGTCTAGCACCACACCGAATACCATAGATGCCCACAGTTAACTGACGTGGGTCGCGTTGCTTTCCATAGATCTCGCATTTCCTTTCCCACCACAAATCACCCCACTCCAGCCATCAGCATTTGGGGCAAAAATCATTCTACTTATTTTTGGGACAAACCCTGTATGCGTTAATTTGAAGTGGATAGAAAATACACTCATTGGCAAAATCGGCTATTGACATATTCGAGCCAATGGCAGTTGGTAAATCTCATAGTGGTGCCTTCATCGACGTCCCCGAAAGTTCCCACCGAAGTCATGTTTCGCTTCTATCTTCATATCTTCCGTCAAATTAGGAACATGCATGAGGAAAACCTCTATTATATCCTGCATGGTGTCCTGCAAGCCTCCGCTAAGGTGTATGGCAAGGGGTGATTAAAAAGCAGACTAATTTTGACACAAAATATATTTTCCCTCTATCTCTATCTATCGCAGTCGGATAATATTATTGTGATCCCTTATCGTCCATGAGGAAAATGGCGTCTTAAATATATCTATTTATACTTAATATCTCTAA
>CM073768.1:1790543-1838824 GCA_037158775.1 Hetaerina titia | reverse complement strand
GCCGCCTTTTGCTTGACCAGGTACCCGGTCACGAGGAAGGCACTGGGAAACGGGGTGTTGTCGTGTTGCAGCCTCTAGTTGACAAAGAGATCCTTCCTCACGTATTGCACTCTTTTCCGCAGCCATTCGAGGACTTCCACGTAAAACTTATTGTTCACTGTTTTTCTCTGAGTGTGCACGCACTCTTTGTGAATAACGCTTTTTTAGTCGAAAAAGACGATATTATACATGTACAGGCTTACATACGAGGTCTGTTCAAAAAGTATCGCGAATTTAGAATTTCCGCGGGTTACGTATGTTCGATTTTCGATTTTTTTGTGGCATTATGTTAGTACTTATACCGAAAAGTTCGTCCGTTTTGAATTTTCAGTTAATTGTTGACAGGTGTTTTGCTTGGATGTGTTTTGGCTTGTCTTCGATTTTTGCCTGTACCAAAAAATGGATCAAAGAATCTGTATTTCATGGGCCTCTTCAATTTAGGGAACAAGAGAAAGTCACTTGGGGCCAGATCTGGGGAATACGGTGGCTGCAGCATTATTAGGGTGTTGTTTTTGGCCAAAAATTCGTCCACAAGTAACGATGTGTGAGTAGGGACGTTTTCATGGTGAAAAAGCCAATTTTTGTTCTTCCACAAATCCGGGCGTTTGTGTCGGATTGCTTTGCGAAAATTGAGCACAACTTGCAGGTAATATTCTTTATTTACCGTTCTACCATGTGGCAAGAACTCATGATGTACCACGCCCCTGCAATCGAATAATAGTGTAAGAAAAAATTTCACATTCGACCGAACTTGCGCGCTTTTTTTGGTCTTGGCTCGTGCTTCAGCTTCCATTGGGATGATTGAGCTTTAGTTTCCACCTCATAACCATCAACCCATGACTCGTCACCAGTTTTGACCCTCTGGAGAAAATTTGCGTCGTCGCGGACATATTCCAACACCTCATTAACAATGTTAATGCGCTGCTGTTTTTGGTCGAAATTGAGCAATATTGGTACGAATTTCGCGGCAACCCGTGTCCGCGCCCCAATCATTGGTAAAAATCGACTGGCACGAGCCAATCGATATTTTCAGATCCTCAGCAACTTCTCTAACGGCGATTCGACGATTGGCCAATACTATTCTCTTCACTTCATCAATGTTTTCGTCTGTTGTTGACGTGCTCGGGCGTCCGGCACGCTCATCGCCGTTCACATCTTCTCGGCCCCCTGAGAACATTTTGTACCACCGATAAACGTTGCTTCGGTCCAAGGTAGCTTCTCCATATGCCGTAGCCTACATTCGGAATGCGTCCGCGCACTTAATTTCGTTTTTCACACAAAATTTGATGCAGATTATTTGATCCTTTTTTGGAACAAGCAAAAATCGAAGACAAAGTCAAAACAAGTCCAAGCAAAACAGCTGTCAACAATTAACTGAACATTCAAAATGGTCGAAATTTTCGGCATAAGTCAGAGACATACCTGTAAGTCCCAACATAACGCCACAAAAAAATGGAAAATCATTGAAACGTAACCCGCGGAAATGCAAAATACACGATACTTTTTGTACAGACCTCGTATTCCTGGAAGAGACCCTCTGTGATAGGCACTTGACTATTTTTTTGGTTTTGTGTCCGTTCCACATCTTTGTTCTCACGGGCAATGCGACTGAAAAGGTTTTCTTGGGAAGCGATGAATGAGACACTGCGAGGTTCGTCCTCAATCTTCTCTAAACAAAGGAATTTACTTGGAAGTGTTTAAGAATCGTAGTACAATGGATTTCTTATCTTAGAGGAAAACAACCCGGTTGTCCTTTGGGTTTACAATTCTCTACCGTCTGTGATATTTATTCTATTCCGGTCTGATATGAACTCCGAGTAATCTCCTAAGGTAACACCCGCACGAGTAACTTTCAGTGGCGTCACCCGCTGGTGTGACACTTTGCGAAATGATATAGCGCAAAATCCATCCGCCTTTGCCGAAATTCTAACCCGGCCGGAAAACAATGGATCAGAGTTTGAATCTCAGCCAAGGCGAACAATTTTTTCTCGAATTTATGATTCTAAATTGCTTCGTATTTTGTATCGTTCCTATAATTTCGGGAAAAAAGGCTTTTAATTACAGCTGGTTTGGCAGGTAGGAGAGATGTTTTCAATGAATCGACGACTGGAGTCTAAGCGCAAATGATCTCTGCTGTCAGTCGCCTTCCTTAATGAACACTAATCACTGGATTTTAATTGGAAGGCCTCCTTTGAAGTTTGAAAGAAGCACTGGCGTTTTACGCATACATGAAAACGACAAAAACTGATCTGGCTCTCTTTCTTGTCTCATATTTGGACTGAGTCTGAATCCCATAGAATCCTACCAAACTTTATTTTCCTCTGTGGTGATGAAACAGAAAAAAGCATGAAACATTTAGGTTTCCTTGTCGGTAAAATATTTAATGTGTAAACCTATGGTTTTCTGACACCAAATGTACTAAATACGCATTAACATTTTCTGACTATGCTCTATAATTCAATGAGCTTTGGTCATAGTCTTTATGTTCTGCTGCTATTCAGTGGAGCAGGAAGAGGTGGGTCTAGGGGCATCTCATGCTCAACTCCCCTCCTCCATCTGGTTTGGGGGGATGGGAGAAATAAATCATTTATCCCCAATCCTAATAGTATTTTGAGATGAGGGCCATTAGTTTCATTATATACAACTGCAGGAAGACCGACCATAACAGTGGACCATAGAAACAGGTTGTATGCTCACACACGCAATGACTAATTCTAGTCCCAAGTAAATTCTAGAAATGGGTGCTGAAGGTAAACTTATTGGTCAAGAAACATTCTGCTTGCAGATGCAATTCAAAGGTAACCATTTGGGTGACCATGACCGATTGATGAAAGAAATTTTGAAAGAGCAGACATTCACTGCAACCATTTGACAAGGAGGGCATCACTTTCATACCACTACAAAACTCTTGGCATAAAGGAGAAATACCAACAATCTCACACCAATGTGGTAACTAACTGATACTACAGAGCTACCACGTCATTTATCATTATGTGCCAATGGATGAAATGTGGCCATTCACATGCAAACACTACTGAGGTGTTTGGCTGAATGAAAACCCTAGGCCCTGTCCCTCTTTCTGTGGTCAGTCTCATAGCACAGACTTGTATCTTACATTCCTCTCTTTTATATTGTTTCTGGGCCATTTTTGTAAAATATCAAATTATAAATTTGAAGGAGCTGACCTAAATTGAACAGTTAATAGTGATCTATATTCTGAGCAAGTTGCTTTGTCTTATGGTACACTAAATAGTTTCTTCTTCCGTCTGATACTAAATGCGAAGGTACTCCAATAGGCACTTTTTAACCCCACTTCTTTAATTTGATGTGGTAAGAGGCATGTATCAATTTTGTGAAATGTTTACTTATGTTATGAAAAACCAGCATTCACTTCAATACAAAGCTAAGGCTGGTTAATATGAACAAGACTGTGTAAGGAAAGTTCACTATGAACATAAACTGAACATTGAGATGTTGATTTATGTTTTATAAATCATTAACATTACTTTATCCAGCAGTTGTTCACCTAACATTGTTTGTTCATTTAACTGCTACAAGTAGATCACTACTAATAAAATGTTTAAATTAATTAAGCACTTATGAATAAAGTTTAGTGTTAACTACACTTTATTCATTTGTGCTAGCTATGGGAACTGTAAGGGAAATGTGGGTATATATCTTTGTTATAGTATAGAAAAACCTACAGAGGGAGCAATGGAAATGGTAAAAATGAAGTGAATTAGGAAGCCATAGATTACAAATGAGATGCATAGAGGTATGGAAAAAGATGGAAGTGGAGGAACGTGAAGTTGAGAGAAGGATGTGCAATCAATCAAATAATAAAGTCACTGAAGAAAACGATAGGGGAAGGAAGTGTGGTGGAGAGAGAAGTATAATGAAATGAATAAATATACATTAATGGTGAAAAGCAGACACACAAAAAGTGAAGGGCTTGCCAGACTGTAACAAAGTAAAAAGTATGCTGATCATAGAGGTGCATCAAGAGTTATTTCAGGAACTGGTAAAGACTCAGGGAAGACATAGAAAATAGGTACATAGAACAAGTTTATCCTATTGAGAATAGGCCAATTGGTTTTGATGATGAAAGGGGATATATCATGAAAATGAGTAAAGTGGCCATATGTGAGGACTTATAGATTAACAAGTTTAATTTCACATGATGTACATAGTTATTACAATAAATCAAATGAAGTGAAGAACAGTGTGGGTTTAAGAAGAGGAGAGGAACTTGTGAGACCATTATAGTAATAAGAACACTAATAAAAATAAACCAAAATACATATATGATGTCTTTGCAGGTTTTGAAAATACATTTTATTATTATAATTATAAAAACTCACATATACAAGATAGACATTCAGGTGGCACACAAATCCCAAGCATTGCAATCAAACTTGCCTTGGAAAAATAATATGACATCTCAAATCCAATCAATATCACAAAAGATAATAAATAAAATCAATTAGGAAAAAAATACACTGATAAAGAAAACTTCCACGCACCAGTTATGTATTCAACAAAGTAGAGTGGATATAGCTGTTGAAAGTACTATGAAGAATAGACTGGACGGAAAGGGGATTTTATTAAAACCTAAATATGAATCAGACGGCACAAGGAAAGGTGAAAGGAAATTTGAATCAGAAGGTATATGGGCCAGGATGGACAGAGTAAGGCTGTGTTGTGAGAGACAGTCTTACTTTGTAGCCTTTTATATTTTTAACTAGTATGCTGAGGAAATGATAAAAATAGCAAAGGAAAATCTTGAGTTGGGTATCAATGTGGCTGGGATTCAGACGAATATGATCAATCACTAGTTGATCAGACAGGTCCTAGATTGCAGTAATGGGGCATTACAGGGTCAATGCTGAAGTGCATGATATGAAAATATATCATAAAATCATGAGGAAGAAGAAAATCAAACAATAAGTAAAACTCAAAGGCATGAGGGGATAAACTAGACCTGACAGAAGAGTTCAATATTTTGACAGTATTTCTGAAATGAATGGACATGGTAGCAAGGATATCAGAAGAACTGCATTGGCCAAAGAAGGATTTGTGAACAAAATTTGTAATTGTTGACAGCTCTACTAAATAAATCAGTCAAGAAAAGATTGAGGCTTTAATATGTAGCCCAATGCTCCCTGGTTCAGAAACATGGTCTTAGTGGAAGAGTATGAGCAAGATTCAAAGGTTTTTGTGATAGACATGGCAAATAATGAATAAAATTAGATGTGTAAAGAGGAAGATAAGACCTGAAGTTTTACCAAGAGTGAGGGAAGATAGAAAGCGGTGAAGTGAGATTGAAAAAGAAAGAAAAAGTGATTGGGAGGATATTTGCAGGACATAAGAGAAGAGGGTGAAAGTTTCTAAGGCTCTTGACTGTGTCAGGTTTTTCATAGCCAATATTTCAATGGACAACTAATCAATTATCCTCAAGGCATTGAGTATAAGTATTCTTCATACTCTGAGATTGATGGACAAAATGATGGTTGGAAATATTATTAATCATAATCACTTTATTTCTTAGATACTAGTCAGCCACATCTGAGACTAAAATGAATTATCACAATTATTCTGGTCACTATCAATGAGTAAATATTTCTTGAGTCCACCATGAACGAGTTAATATTTCTTTGGATAATGACATCAATATCAATTCTTTTCTGAACATCACCATAAAAAATTAGATAGCAAGATGAAGACAAAGGAATGTGGGTTGAGGTCATCACATATTATGGGAAGAATCAACCCCAGCCGTACTCTTTAAAAGTACAGCTTCATATGGCTGTAGTTACTGTTCCTTTTATTTATCACATATGCAGGATTTATCTCATTCCCAAAAAGGTATTATATTGCACAACAGAATTGAGTGTAGCAGGTATTGTTTTTCGAATGAAGAAGATTATGATGAATTAGAAAACTTTATTCTCAAATGCCAGGGCGAACTGGAGGAACATTAAGGAAAAGATCTTACTTTCAATGAATGTCCTGCCAAAATAATGTAAAAATTTGAGCAACTTCCCACTTTCAGTGTCTTTTATTTATGCTTATATTGAGATATGCAAGTGTATTTTTTAAATGTTTTTCTTTTTCTAATGAACTCATTCCTTAGGTTAAAAGGGATTCCATCCCCTTATATGGTTTCAAAAGTAACCCCTTTTTATATGAAAAATGGTGGTATCGGCATAAAACTCCTATTAATCAATCCCTCTGCTGTAACAATTCTTAAAACAATATTTAAAAAAAGCTTTCTAGATTAGGTTAATTTCTTACTTATGGGGTTCCAATCTCCTTTCAACATGGTTTTTGGGAGCATAGATCTACTTCTATTAAATGACCTTGATAAAAAAATGTTTGCAGTGATGTTCTTTGATTTCCCTAAAGATTTGAACAGTATCGACAACCGACTGCTTCAAATGATAGTTAACAACATAAGTCTCTCTCTGCATATTGTGCTAATTTCATTTCTGCAGGTTCCTACTTGAAGTGTTCCTCGGCCATGTTTTGTTTTTTCATGTATAAGTGACCTTTAGATAGTTTTCCCATTATAAATAGTGCTATCCTCTTCTCTATGCAGATGACACTAATATTATCCTTAAATCAGCCACTTTTGATGGATTGATTTAAGATTGCAAGCAAGCATATCAGACTCTACATACCTGATGTCATTATATCGACGTGTGAGTTTCTTGGCAAATATATTGGAAAGTCTCACCTGATATACTTCTCTAATAAACTAAGGAGCATGATCTCTATTGATGATGATAGGACGACTATTCCACAGGCACAGAATTTGATAATTTAACATCAATCTCAGGTCTCTTGGATTACACAAAGAAACTATTTAACTAGCAAGATAAATTTCAAGAAACTGCAGGAGATACCATGACAGTATCTTTTAACGAAGTCATCTGCTAAGTGTGCATTTCCTTGTAACAATTTCAGAGCGTTAAAATCCCAGTCAAGGCAAAAGATTTTTACGCGCTGAAACTGTTGCATAGTAAGATAAACTCAGTTTGTTTACATTTTGGTCCATAAGATCATGACCATTTTCAAGGTTCATTTGGTCGACGACTTTTGCCAAATTTGATGCTCCATCCTGTCCTTAGTTTAAAAAGCTGGAATTACTGCCAATATCTGGACGTCCTTGTCTACGCAAAAATCAAATCTCTTTAGTTGCGAAATAAACTCTGAATTCCATCATTACTCAACAAGACAGAGTGATGCTCTAACATTCCTTATGCTTGCACAAAGAATACAGGTAGAATATAGATCCCAAATTAATGGGTCTCCTGCCATTTAATTAACTCCCAACTGAGCTTAAAGCTCACAAGAGTATCAATACATTTTAAACCAAAGCATTTAAGTACTTAAAATGTGTGTTATTGAATAAATATATTTTTATTAAATAGTCGGGTATTATTATATTTTATTAACATGCGATAACAATTTTTTGACTATGTATCTGAACATTATCATTGTATTCTACAGAAATTATTTACATTGCTGATATAGTGGTATTTTCTTGTTTCTTATATCAAGGGTAATGTGCCTGTAACTACTTGATCATTGGACCAATAAAATGTATTCATACTTCAAAACTCATGAAAGGCTAATTATTTATCATTTATTCATGTCATTATTCATATTATTCCAACAATTATGAAGATTTTAAAAGAGTCTTCTGCAGAATACGGCCTTCTTATATTACGATTATAAATTCTGTAGAAAATAATTACAACATTAAAAAAGAAAATTTAAACCTGAACACAAATGTCTCTCAATGTTCCATGAGTATGAAGTAGAGTATACTTTTACCACTGTAGAGTATTTTTCTGCATTAAAAACATATATTGGGTGTTTTTCTCCAGCAACATTCAAAAATCCTTTCCTGACCTACACCAAAAACCATACAACTGTAAGAAAAGCTGATGAGAAGCATTACTTGATTTCTTATTCATAGGTACTTAATATGTAATAACTTGGTGAGGGAGTTGCGGAGAATAAAGTAGAATATAATTTATGATATTTTTACAGAGCACTGTATCAACAATCAACATTCGAAATGCTAAACATACATTGCCCATACAATATTTAATGGATTTCTCTGGATATTTTACTTTCCCAAAGAAACCAAGTTGGAACTCAACCAGGAGATAGAGTACAGATTACCTTGTTCTCACTAATTCTTGTCCTAGCCCTGTGAAATCACATCCATATTATCCCTCAATAAGGATGTGAGTGAGCAAATGGCTGGTTTATCCTACATGGAAGCTACATTTTTCGAGATTTTATATTTTGTTGGTTCTGTTCTTAGTAGGGTAAAACCATACACATAGCTATAAACCCGAAGGTCGGTCTGGTAGAGTTCACCCAGTACTAAGCCCAACGGTATGTGAAATCTATAAAGCGAATGTATAAGGGTATGTGAAATTCACACATAAGGGTATTAAGGGGGGCCTCTTATGCCGGTTATGGTTTCCCAGGAAGATCTGGTGCCTGAAAAATCACACCACTTGGGTGGAGACGAGGGTGCCCAGAGAGGCATGCCCAGGAATCGAACTTGGACCATCAGGTCAGTAATCCAATGGTCTGACCCTGGACTAGTGCGTCCCATTTGTTGGAGGTGGCCTATCAAATTATGATCTACAGTAATTTGTGAGCATACACTTATTGCTCCCAATTTAATCCCACATCTCTTGGAACTCATACCATGATTCCTGTCAGATTGGAAATGGTATCTATGAATGCCACCAAACTACTACGAAAATAAACACTAATACAAATTCTTATGGTGTATGGTGAGGGTAAAAAAGAAAAACTTTACACTTCCACACACTTTTAATACAATATGACCATGGTTTCGATGATATGCTTCATCATCAGGATGATCTTCAGGAGGATCTTATTGATGTCATGCTTATACATACAATTTTCAAAATTTGATGATAATTATTCCCTAGAATGAAAGTGGTAAAGTTAATGCTGTTTACCATTATGAATGTGGGATTCCTTCCATTGCCTAATAATGAACTAGTGATCAAATAATAATTTTGCTCCAAAAATATTTTACAAAAAATTATTTTTAGTTGACAAAAGGATTCAAATGAAGATAACTGAAATGTAAAAATGATTTAAATCCTTCCTTCATGGTCTTCATATTATTTTAAAATCCTATGCATAACTTATATGTACTGGACTAAAACACAAAATTTAACTTATGACAATTTTAAAGAATAAAAAGAAATTGAAAGGTGCTTCAAATTTATAGAAATGGATTTCACACAATGAAGGATGAACTAATAGGGTTGTAAAATTTGTAATCATGCTTGACACCACTGAATAGCAGCCGATACTAACATTACCATCTCTTACAATACTCAAGAACACATAAATTCAGATTCAAGGAAACTTGAAACAATTTGTCGCAAAAGTAATGGATGAATTGAGGTAGGTTTGCCCTCACCCTTGGTCATTTTGAAGACCAATTCATGACTGGAGGGTAGGGCAACAAAAATCAATTCGCTGTTGGTCCTTAATATCGATCATGGAAACAAACAATCCTTGTCATCTTAATCACTCAGCATCAATCCTATGACTGGTTTGACGAAGTTTCCACTGGATTATATTACATATCTATTACATTCTATGAGGCAGCTTTTTCTTTCCTCAGGGGAATGGTATCATCTGATTCATAAATTTCATGTGGGATACTTTTCTGTAGTTCTTTCCTCTCATTGTTTCCTCCTGAAATAGTCTTCATGCACTAATCAAACTGGCCTCATAATAAGGAAAGATCATTTTATTAGCCTCCAAATGATTTCATTTTAACACACATTATAATATTTTACTTAGGTCAAAATTTACCACAACTTTCCACATAAACATTACCAAACACCATATTACCATAACTTTCAGTTAGCAAAAAACTATTAACATTTTAAGGTTATTCATATTTTGACTAGTTTAATTTCACACCGTTTCAACCAAAAGATACCACTTCCAAGGCAACTCAATCTCACTCTCTCCATTACATCCTCTGGTATGAAATTTCAACAATGGAAAATTTGCAGTTAAAATTATTTTTTTATTAGAGGTCATTCAAAATATTATGCATTACCAGTTTGATGTGCTCTTAATGGTGATATATTAAATAATATCTTATGAATATAAATAAATAAAAAATATGGCAAAATACGATGAAGACAGTGGCATGGTAGATAGAATAGTGTGTAAATCATTCAGCAAATGATAAGGAAATAACGCGTTCAGATCTGGAAGATTAATTTTGATACTCAATAATAAGCATACTCGGAGAAGATACTAAGAATAAAGCATACTAATCAACCTTGTGGTTGATTAGTATGCCTTTCTCTTTGGACATTGATAAAACCCTTCCTCAAGGATTACAATTGATGTGTTGGAAGAGCCTATGCATTCTGATGCCCCCACGGTATGTGCAGGTGAGAGCAATGATAATTGCTCAGGGTAGGGCCACCCATGCGAGTTAATGTATAGGGTAGGATTGAGGCAAAATGGTAGCATCTATTCTCCTGTGAAGAGGCTGGAAAGGCCTCTTCACAGGCCAAAGAGACCTTTGAGGTGGCCATTCCAGTAATGGCATAGTGTTAAAAACACTTTTAAGGATGGCAACCAAAAATGAGCTCTGGAATTTATCCCATGACTTTACAATGCTCACATGTAAATGTGATTTATCATCTT
Source organism: Hetaerina titia (assembly GCA_037158775.1). Classification (NCBI taxonomy): domain Eukaryota; kingdom Metazoa; phylum Arthropoda; class Insecta; order Odonata; family Calopterygidae; genus Hetaerina; species Hetaerina titia. The sequence goes on along the minus strand of CM073768.1, from coordinate 1,828,042 downwards.
GCAAAATGATATTGCAACTATGGGAGTGAGCCTGTGTGTTATGTCCAGCACTGGGAGATGCAAGGCTTCCATGGTCGTCATCACACAAACTCCTTACAAGGCAGAATCGATAGCTGTAACAGAGAAGAATACACGGAGAACCAAAGCAGTTAAAACAGGGACTTGGAATGTAAGGATGATGTTGATAACCGAGAAATTTATAAAATATAAAGTGGAAGATGAAGAAGGGAAATATAGATATGCTGGAGCAGTGTGAGAAGAGATGGAAGGTTAGCAGGGATTACCAATGTGAAAGTTATCGAGTAATTTACTGTAGCAAGGGAAGAGAGTGACAAAGGTTGCCAATAATATTGGATAAAAAGGTAGAATGATTCATAGTAAACATCAAAGCAGGTGAGAGTTAGAATATTATTAGTAGAAGTAAAAGCTGAACTGACGCACTTGGTCATTATTGAGGTTTACATGCCAAAGGGTAACCAAAGGGAGGAAGAAATAGTGTTTAATCAAATAGAGGAATTGATTGCAAGTATCCCTGCAAGCAAACATTTGATAGTGATGGGGGGGATTGGACCATGGTTGTGGGAAAATGAGAGATGAGAAGAGGTAGTGAACTGCTGTTTAAGAACAAGGAATGACTATTGGGAGAAAACAATAGTTCTGTAGGAGACAGGCTTAAGTAGTATTGAACACTTGATTTGTGAATCTTGAAAGTGCCAGCAGATTCAGAGAGATATCAGGCAGAATTAATTATACCCCAAAAAGAAATAACACCCCAACAAAACTGCTAAGAACTTGGCTGGAATATTTTATTTAATGAGTGCCTCTGGTCCCAAAATAACGGGAATAAGGCATCTGTATGAGGACTATGGAATAGTAAGTTTGATTTTGCACACAGCCAAAGTAATACTTCGTTTCTGCAATAAAAGGATGGAGGGGAAGGAAAATGATAACTTAGGGGATGATCAGTTGGATTTCAGGAAGTAGAGAAGCACATGTGAGGCCATGACAGTAATGAGGTCACTAATAGAAGTACAATCTGGACATATGTTACATGGATTTGAAGAATGCATTGATTGAAATCAATTTGAAGAAATTGGGTAGAATTAATTAATGCACTACAGAATACAGGAGTAGATTGAAGGGATAGATATCTTATCTATAACCACTACACGTCTTGGATACCTTTGGTTTGTATGGCAGATGAAGAGTCAGAATGAGTAGTGTTGGGAAGAGTAAGGTATGAATGTCCACTATCACCTAATCTTTTCAATGTCGGTATATTTGGAGTAAATTTTAAAAGGGGATTGGGAAAACCTGGAGATATCCATAAATTAAAGCAGAAAATTCCTAAAAACTGCTAGATTTAGAGAGATGGTTGTTCGGAGAAATGTAAAGAAGGTAGGAAAGATGGATGCAGAGAATTTTGATGGGCAACGGCATGCTGAAGGCTAACAGAGGAGGGGAGGGCATTAGGCAAGTGGTGTATTGGAGGGAAAGGATATGCATATTGGACAAAATGAATAGCAATAGAATGTACATGGAATCAAAGAACAGTTTATTGTAGTGTGGGATATGAGGCTGTGTGAGGCATGTTCGGCCTGTGTCCATCCAAAACCCACCTTAAATGTTTAAGAATGCTAAATTATAATAATAGATACTGACATAATTATGAATTTATAAGTCTTAAATGCTTGGCAAATAAATGTGTATACTTTTCATTATTCAAACAAATTTCTTTATAAAAATTTACACTAAAATCTGTTTGGGTGCAGAAACGAAAATGATGAATTTGATTTGGAAGGATATGAGGACAGTTACTGTTCATGGAGAAAAGAAGTAAGCACAGTAAATGCATCTCAGTGATGAAAGTGCAACAAACAAATGTTTTATTTAACTGTGAGCCACACTGAGTACAAAAATTCCTTGAGCATACATAAAAGCCGCAGAACATAGGTTCATTCAAAGGCATTCCTGGAAATTATCAAATAATAATACATTTACGACAATGCTGCAAATTCTTACATGAATTCTACTTCTAGGGTACAACATGAGTAATAAAGCACAGATTCATCAGCAGAGGAAATTTTATGGACATGTCCTCCAGTGGGGAAGTTACCAACTGTCAGTTATGTTAATGCTGGCAGTGTTAACCTGTACATTATCCCAAATATAACTATCTTCAAAAAGAACTTGCAACCCGCATACCGATTTGCACTTAACTTAGGAACAAGGAAAAAGGAACCATTTCATGTCAGGTGGTTACCACTCTGGGGGGCAAGAGAGCAATGCCACTTCTTGGCATAAATATGCAGACACAGTGAATAAGAAATAGAATGAATGTTATCTTGGTGAAATAATAAACAGAAATTTTGAAACATTTATGCTAATAATGCTATGAATGACCATCAAGCAAGCACAATGCTTGAACATTTTCTTACATATTGCAAGAGAAAGACTTGGGATAATTTTGCAGTTTCAGGTCACAATTTCATGTCATAGCGACTTCAGCAAACAAGCACTTTGGGAGGCATGGGGCAAAACCAGGAAACGCCAAACACCATTCTGATGATTAATAAAAATTGCCAAAAATTGGCAATTTTTATTAATCATGATATTCCACCATATCACGCCTGAAACATATCTTGTTACCATTCTGATGAGGCCAGCAAGCTAATTGATCCTCTTTATGTACTTAACCTTCTCTGCCCAATTCAAGTTGTTGGTCCCACTCTTCAACGTATAGCTCCCAGGCAGTTGATATATCAAGCCACACACACACACTTCAAGGCAAGAGACCACAATTCACTCGCATCCAATAGCAACCAGTCAGAATAGGCACTTTTCAAAGATTTTTTCATTTTTGGAAGATTTTTTTGAAGTTTCCATTTTTTATAAATTTAACAGTTACAAATCGATATCTGCAGGCATAGCCACACAAATTCACAGTCTTCGCAAGATTTCTTTGGCAGTGTTCACAAGCCGAGTAACACCAAATGCCTTTGTAAGGACTGGGGCTGAGAAGGTTGGGTGTCATTACACAATTAGGTAGGTTATCACAAAAGTGGATCAATAACATACTACATACTCACTTCTTCAATTGAAACTCTAAATGTGCCACAAATGACTCCTCATCCCCATCAGGATCCCAAATACAAATCATCATTCCAAAGAGATACATCTAGAAGATTACTGTATAAATATGAAATAGTTCTAGTGTTACCTATGGTACAGAAAAAATAAAATTTATCAATTTCAATTAAACCAACAGTCTTAATGAAAGTCAGCCGACACTTATGCACAGTGATCTCCAGAAGAATAAAAAAGAATGAGAAGGGAGAATCACTTTCTCTCCGCTGCCAAAAACCCTGCCCCGACTCTTGCCAGTAACTTTCAGGCGTTATTGGGACTTGCATAATAAACAATAATGCTCCATTAAGCAAAGTTGAAGATGAGATTGAATAACTTGCAATATTTCAAAATCTCTGTACACACTAACACTATGTACACAATAGAAACTTTTACCTAAGTACTGCAACCATGTAACACATGTTCCATAAAAACAGATTAAAAGGGATTCACATAACCTCATCTAAATACAGCGATCACAATTAAGATGCATAAGTCCATTTACAAGTAGGGACAACTCTACACCATACATACCCTGACTACAGTGGCTATGATTATGCCATTTTGAGGCAATTATGACTCTAGAAATGAACTTATTTCTTTACAGTTATATAAAACTAAAATATCATTACGCATTTGCACTTTTAAGTGTACTCAGTTATATATCCATTAACATTCAAGCTTAAAGAGTGAAGAGGCAGTCAAAATAAAATGTCACTAGCTATGAATTCATATTAATAAAATAATCTGTATGATAATAATGTCTCAAATATCTAATTGTTAAACAACAATTAATAACAGAAAGATATTGTGAATGAATAATTAATTACAGTAAATCCAGGTTCTGAGGATTGATATTAGAACTATGTGATACACACTGTAAGATGCAACAGAAAATATTTGTTCAGATGCATTTATTTATGGGACGGCGTAACCTTGATTGTGAGGTATGTAAATAGCACTTAACTTCATATTACAGTTTATTAAGACTTTATGAGCCAGGATTACAGTGTGATAATCTTTAAAGTTTTGGCACTGTTATCTAGAAAGGAAGGATTGATGGAAGGAAGTATAGACTTTTTCTTAAGATCAGCTTTTTCAATTAACATGAACTAGAGATTGATGTGGACAAAGTATTATATTCTGATAAATAATGTAATGAGATTGACCTAATTCAAAAAATTCCTTGTATACTGCAGTATGATAGAGCATTATGCTAAACTAAGTGAAAATGGTTGTGAAACCAGCTCCTTGGGACAAACTATGTTTTAAGTTAATTCCTCTTTATTGGTTGGAATTATAAATTTGAAATGAAAAATTGATTAAATAAAGAATTGAAGAACTTGAAAAGAAAAGAATTGTTTAAAAAAATAGAAAACCTGAAAAATTGATGCTGTAAAAATAACTACAGGATAAAATAAAAATGATATTCTGTGTCTAAAATATAATTTATAGCGAATCCAAAAAGAAATGATGAGACACTAAGGGCTATTATTAGAGATAAATGATTGCATGCACCAATGCCAACATGCAAAATCAAGATGTAGATATGTAGGTTATTAGCATCTAAAAATCACTTGACACCTGTTAATGGTACTGCAAGTTAAAGTTCTAGTCGCAGTTGAGTTTTTTCACTGATATTCTACACAATTTTGCAAAACTTAATGAGTGGCTGAACATGAATGTGGGAGGAAAGAGTGAAAGGTTCATGTCCAAATAGTGAAATAAACTGCCATAAACTCCACGATTTATGAAAAAATTAACAAGCAATTCATGCTGCAAGATAACTGTGAAATTAAATGGTTGAAGTAATTAAGGGGTATACATTTATCATTCTTAATTTACATATCACATTGCTAAAGTTTATTTTTTCACAAAAGAAGATGAAAATAAAATGAACTACCACAAGAAGAGGTAGCTAAAAAAATAAATGTTTATTCACTTATACAAAATTCTTGGATGAGTCACATTCTCAGCATGAGAACGATTTAATAATTACAAACATTCTCACAATGAAACTACAGTGTATTTGAAATATTTTTTCAAATAAAATAATAATTTACCTGCTATCCCACAATTGCCCATTTTTACATGACAGAAACCCATGATCTTTTCTCTTGGCATTTAATATCATTGATACTGTAAATTGAATCTGTGACAACAACAGCATTTTATGGCTAATTAGTTACATGAGTCATAAGCACTACATTATGTATTAGAGGCTAGATTTTATATAAATGTAATAGCCTATGAATGTGAAATTAATTATAGAAATAAATGAGGTGCACTACGTCTATGTGCTATTAAACTAATTCAGAAGAAAATAAATTTTGTGTTTGTGCAAGAAAATTCATAACAGCAGACTAAGTTTCAAGGAAAATTCTTTAGTTGGTGAGAAAAAAATATTGTGCCAAGAAATAAATAGTTTATAGATAAACTATTAAACTAGTGTTTATCAACAACAATGAAACATAATCATGGCCACTAGGATAAAATGCTTCATAAAAATTAGTTCCATATCAAAGTTATAACTTTTTACAACCCTCTGTATACCAAGTACTGGGTAAAAACCTTTTGTTAACAATATATGAATATTTATGAATATATATATTTTGATAACAGTCAAGGAACATATAATATGGTATGTGATTTATTTATCAATAAATCATGACAAATATTTGGATCACTTTAAAAATCCACCGCTCAGATCTTTTTCAAATCTTGTTAACTCTTCTAGTTTTCAACGTACCAGATTCGATATTTATAAACCACTACTCTGGCAAGTCTATGATTTAGTGCAAAACTTCACTAATTTAGCGTACTAAAAATGTTTGTTACCACTGCAGGGCAGAGGGATTCAGGTAAGTAGTTGAGCAATTGTCAATTATTAAGTTATATTCAGACCATAGAACATGGCACAGCACACCTCAAGAGTGACCGTACCTCGGCATCAATGTGTGCATTCATATCAAGCCATCAATCAAATGAAGTGAGACATTGTGGCAGGCATCTGTCTCTTCGTGAGAAACGGCATGCACTACACTGTTATTGCACAAAAACCATACCGAAAAAACAATGAAATGAAATTCACATTACATTAAAACTCTGATTAACGACCAAATGTCTTTTACATGCTGCAAACTTCCTAATGTCATACTCCCCACTATTAATGTTATTCAATAGGCCACAAGAAAAGTCTAATTGCAACTACATATCGCATTAAAATATTACACAAATTCCTTGTATATATGTTACCAACACTACATTTGCTTTTAATTGACCAATTGAGTTGTATGTCCAAAAAATATATACAAACTTCTTATGATTATGTACAATAGGTCATTGCAAGTGAGAGGATTAAATTAATTACTTATCATAAACTGCATATTCCTCCTAACTAATTTTATGAAATACAAAGGAGCATATCGCATGCAACTGGCTACATAAATGAACAAAGAGATGTAACTTATACAATGTACAGCACTTGTAAGGTAAGAATTATTTACAAAAAACTCCATTGGCATTTGTAAAAGTTGTGCACCTGAAACAACTCCTTCTGAATAAATTCCCTTCACATAAAATGTGAAGCATTTCTTAAGATCATCTCTGAGCAATCTATTTAAAAAAAAGTACACTCATATTCCATTTCATCCTGTAGGAATTAGCTTCTATTTGTCAGAAATTTACAAGTACTCAAAGTGAGAATTATAAGCAGAGACAAAACTGCTCGACCCAATTTCCTTCAGATATACTGATTCTCTTCAGTGATGCTTGGTAATGGCTAGTAGATTGTCACTGCATGAATTCTTTGGCCAGTTGTGAAATCCTGTCATAAATCTTTGAAGTTGAATTGATAAGAAAAAGTCAAAGAATGATTTCCCTGGATTAATTGCATCTATTTTTGTATACGAAGGGCCTGTCATGAAGATCACTTTTCTTGCAAAAGAGCAATACTTTGAATTGGTTAAAATCACATTAATATTCATGATGACACCAATTAATACCACCTGGCAATCAATTTACCTACAATGACACTCCACACATACACACACACACACACACACACACACACACACACACACACACACACACACACATTTGAATACCACAGCACATTTTCTTCCTGAGTTCTGTAAACTCTCATCAAGATGTTTGAAATGGTGTCACATATTACTCCAGAATTTTTGTCCTGGAATTAGCCTGAAATCCAGAAAGATTTGCGAAGAACCACAAAAATTCTTCCTTACTTTCTAGTGTTTGTAGGCTTGTTCAAAAATGCCTATGAAATCTCACATTTACACGTATCATCAAAGTACTAAAAAAAATTAGTAAATTTAAACAATTGTTTCCAGACCGAGAAACTCCACATGGGAAACTTTTACCACTATCAATCACAGTATGATTATTACTTACCACAAATTATAGTCACACTGACAAACCAACACCCATGGCAGGAACTGCCAAAAGACACATTGTATAAAATGAAGGAGTTGTAAGGACAACAGAACTCTCCAAAGATTCATAGATGTAACAATTTTCTTATGTAATGGCAAGTTACCTCAGCCTGGAATTCAAACACTATAAATCTTGATGAGAGACCTCCCTCTCACCAATTCAGTTCACTCTCTCTTTCTTACTGGCAGGTTGAATTGACGATGGACGGTGACACCTCGACAGGGTGTCCCCTGAATCGCCACCCCCCCCATCATGATCATTTTTCCCATCCAGCTCGTCCATGATGACCTGGGAGCCTGCCACACTAGCACGGTGGTAGAGGCGGAGGAGGTGCATTGCCTCCGAGGCTTGCCTCTTCTCTGCAAGGAACCGACCACTCGCCTCTTTCAAATGTTCTAAAAAAGCAATGTCAGGGCACTGAACACCACCAGTGCTTATCCCTGATCCAAGACCAAGGCCTAAAAGCACAACCTGAGCAGAGAAACAGAGAGAGGTCACTTAGAAAAAACACTGTTGCAACAGATTGTTCACATCATCTACAATACTTTCATTTCAGAAATGAGGAAAACGTACTTGGCAATATGGTAAAAACAATAAGGGCTCCCTAGCTAAACTGAAGAAATCAAACACAGGTTTCTCAACCGCAAATAAAATGTTACCACCGAGAAAGGAATGTAGACATGCACAATCAAAAATTACTGGAACTTCATCTATATCATATGCACACAAACAAATGCGTGTGTGTATATCAAAAGATATATATAATCCATATAGCAGTCCTAACTAATCCTCCGAGCAAGACGGAGCAGAATTCCATCGAAATTATCAAGAAATAACGTGTGAGTGTTCCTTTTATGTGTTCTCATAGTGTGCGTTACTGTCTGGGTTTTTTTGTCTTTCACCCTTCCCCCACACACGTCCTCTCCGCTTTTCCCTGAGAATGCCATTCTGATGTTGACAGTCGTGCCGTCGAAACGTCAACTACACATGTGAGTGTCCTTTCTAGGTTTTAAAAATTCTATATCTGTGTGTTTATATATATAATCCTTACTCGGATAATTAGCCGAAGAATAGAAGGAAGGATAGAAGGAAACCTCTCAGAAAACCAATTCGGGTTCAGGAAAAACCGAGGAGCAAGAGAGGTAATTCTCAGCTTGAGAGTTCTGGCAGAAGAAATGAGACAAGTAAATAATCCATTATACGTGGCATTCATGGATTTAGAGAAGGCCTTCGACAACGTCGAATGGAACAAGATGTTGCACCTCTTGCCAGCAACATTCAACGTATACCTGGAAGAGGCAATAAAAGAAACACAGGAATCGAGGTAAATGGAGAAGAAATCAACATGCTCCGGTTTGCAAGATGACATTGCAGTAGTGGCGGAAACGTGAGAGGACCTGCAAGCAACTCTTAAGTGCTGTGGATCAAGCGCTGGGGGATTATAATATGAACATCAACAAGAAGAAAACTGGTCATTGTGTGCCGACGATATATATATTTAGGAATATTTATAAAAACTTTGACAGCAACAAACAATATGAGAACACATAAAAGGAACTCACATGTTATTTCTTGATAATTTTAAAAGAATTGAGCTCCGTCTTCCTCAGAAGATTAGTTAGGATTAGAGCAGAAGGTTAGCGAGTCCTTACTAATCTTCTGAGGATGACGGAGCCCAATTCTGTCAAAATTATCAAGAAATAACATGCGAGTTCCTTTTATGTGTTCTCATACTGTGTGTTGCTGTCAAAGTTTTTTATTAAACACTTCCATGTTTTCTATAAAAATATATATTTATATAATAATTTATTTACGGTAGGCGAAGGAAGAGATGGTGGTGAGGTGGGGGACTATGGGTTAGGCACGAGGAATGAACGCGGGGAGAAAGCAATTGAATTCTGCAGGAGACAGGGGTTAGTCATCACTAACACATGGTTTAGACACCACAAAAGGCGTAGGTATACATGGAAAATGCCAGGTGACTCAGAAAGGTATCAGTTAGATTATATTATGGTTAGGCACAGGTTTAGGAACAGTGTGATAAATTCGCACAGTTTCCCAGGAGCGGATGCGGTCTCTGACCACAATTTAGTTGTTATGAAATGTAATGTTCGTTTTAAGAAGATAAGGCAAGGGCGGCGGGTTAGGAAATGGAATTTAGAAGCAGTAAATGGATTAACGAGGAAGGAGTATCAGCAGGCTGTAGAGAAAATGATGGATGACGGTAAAGAACTGAGTACTATCGAGGAAAAATGGGAATGTATCAAGAAAGCCGCTAAAGACACTATAGGAACCGTTAACGGGAAAAGGATAAGGAAACCATGGGTAACGGATGAGATGATTGCAAAGATGGATGAGAGAAGAAGATGGAAAAATGTAAACACAGAGTTAGGCAAAATGAAGTACAAAGAGTTAAACAATAAATTGAGAAGGGCCACAAATAAAGCAAAAGAAGAATGGTGGAAAACGCAATGTGAGGATATGGAAAGTTTACAGAAGAAGGGTGAAATTGGTGCTCTATACAGCAAGGTTATGTTATTATCGGGAAGTAAGAAGGCAAGATCTGTGCTAACAGTTAAAGATAAATGGGGTAAGATAATAGTTGAACCAGGAAAAATTCAAGAGAGATGGAAGGAATATATAGAAACACTGTATGGTAAAGAACTTAGGCCGACAAAGTTAGACATAGAAAAGGAAAATGACGTAGAAGAAGATAGCTTAGGTCCAGGCATACTCAACGATGAAATAGAAAGGGCATTAAAGGAGATGAAAGCAAATAAGGCCGTGGGGGTGGACAATATTCCTGTAGAAATGTTGAAATGGTTAGGGAAAGGTGGGAAGAAGGCCATATAGTATATGGACTGCTTCGTAGTATCTATGAGGAAGGAATCTGATCTCTATGATCAGGATCTGATCAAGACTCGTAAAAACTCTGATATGGAGCATAGCTATGTACGGCGCGGAAACGTGGTCGCTGAAGCAGGAGGATAGACGTAGATTGGAGGCTTTTGAAATGTGGGTGTGGAGAAGAATGGAGAAGGTGAAATGGACCGAAAGGAAAACAAATGAGGAAGTACTAGAGATGGTGGGCGATGAGAGGGGTTTGTTGAGAGAAATCCTATGGAGGCAGGAAAAATGGATGAAAGGCGTATTGAGCGGTAGTGGAATGTTGAAGAGGGTAATAGAGGGGAGAATGTTGGGCAAGCGAGGTAAGGGTAGGAACAGGATAGGGTTGTTGGACGGGATGAAGGGAGGAAAGAAGTACACCGAGATGAAGAGGGACCTGATATAGATTAGTTTGCTAGGTGGGGAGTCACAAAATGCTTATTTGATAGTTGTGTCCATCCAAAAACCTACCTTAACCGGTAGATTACCTAAAAAAAATATATAATAATTTATATATAAATCGAATTTACACTGAGATCTGTGATCTTATAAAGCGCCCAAGTGCTCCGATTTCCTCGATAGCTCAAGTGGTTAGAGCATCTGCCCGGCAAGTGGAGAGATCCGGTGTTCACGTCCCGGTCAAGGAAAATATTTTTACATTAGTGATCTGCTTGATTCCACCTTCCCCACCTCTCCTATGTTCGTCCTTTATGTGTGTTCCTTTCCCCTTTCCTTATATATTTATTTTTCCTTTGTTTTATATATACATATAAAACTGATGACCAGAAGTTGCAGCGAGTAGAAGTGGGCCAAGAAAATTTGGACATGTGTGGAAGTGACCCTCAATTTTTGGATAGCGTAATAACAGGTGATGAGTCCTGGATATTTGAGTATGATCCCGAGACAAAGAGGCAATCTTCCGAGTGACACATGACGGCGTCTCCTCGCCCAAAAAAGGCAAAAATGAGCAAATCCAAAGTGAAAACGATGCTCATTGTCTTTTTTGACATCAAAGGCATCGTCCACCATGAATTTGTTCCTCCTGGACCAACCGTGCTCTCCCAAGTTTTACGTGGAAGTGCTCAAGACACTCGAACGAATGGTCATTCGGGTTCAAAAAGACATTGCAGCCAACTGGAAGTTGCATCACGACAATGCCCTGGCTCACAAGTCCTTTCTTCGGCCAGCTACCTGTCCCAGGCAGGCATTCCAACGCTTCCCCAGCTGCACTACGGCCCAGATTCCCACCCCCAGACTTCTTTTTGTTTCCTGGCATGAAAAGACCGATGGAAGGAAAGCATTTTGAGATGGAAGAGGGGAACCAAGCAGCTTGCACTGCGGTTCTAAAGGCTATTCCAGAGAATGCCTACCGTAATGCTTTCAATGCTTAGAAATCGCGCTGTATCGACGCAGGAGGAGCCTATTTTGAAAAATTTTTAAAGAATTGTAATGATTGGCTCAGTAATTTTTTTTTAATTGACTCAGTCCTATTACTTTCCGGACAAACCACGTATACACATTTTATGGACTTATGCTCAAATGATTATAGTAATTAAAGGCATCAATTATTATTATTATAAGATTTTGATTTCACATACTTCCTCAAAGCTAATTGAAAAGTAAGAATGAACAATAAGAGTGCTTATTAAACTGTTCGGAAATTTCCACCAACTCGGAGGGAAACATCTTGCAAATATAACCTTAACTGAATCTGTCGAGTGAAGCATGCAAACTCTGAAAAAGTTAAACTATCAAATTCTAAGTTATATTTTTTTAAGCAAAATTAACATATTCAAAAACAAACTTCAGAAAGTATTCATGACAAGCAATCTGACTCGAAAATTAAGCGGAAACAATTGAAATGAGATTGGTAGAATTTTAAACCAAGTTACATTATTTCAAATGCAAACCTTGGTCCGTATTTTAATGTTCCAAAGCAACCGCAAGAACCAACACTCCTTTCTGTTGCATAACTGCAGCAGCATTGGAGGGATTTTTTCTGGGCTCCACAACAACCTCAGGAAGATGAGTGGGCAACAATTAATATCACACCTCCTTAAGGTGACAGCCCCCTTACAAACAGGGGATTTCACTAATACCACTCAGGTGCATTCAATTACTAAAGCTTTGATTTCTAGTCTCACCGTCAATACAATGCTCTATATAGCCAACACCAATAGTTGATGCCTTTGCCGACCCTCATATTAAAGCAAAGCTCCCGAATTGCAGCAAGTCCAAATGTTGATTTAGATATGGACCTTTGTTAGCTGTTGGTGAATTGTGATCCATTGGTTGTGGGGTGTCCCTTCTCCGTCCTTTGGCTTGGGTCTCAACAATTATGGGCAAAATAAAAAAAACACTCTTTAGTACCCTTAAAATAAGTACCGAAAACAAAAAGAGAAACATCTACAATGTGCTGAACAAAAACTTTATTTCAGGCTATGGGTGATTCTTCAAAATCATTGACGGCATCTGTGCATCTCCTCCAAATGTGTTTTCCAGAAAAATTCAAGGAAATATAAAAAGAATTTTATCCTTATTTTTTAAATGTAGTGCTACCACGATAAAGGTTTGTTTTAAGGAAATGGATAAAACAGAAAAATTGCCTTAAATTCACCAATTGGCTGATTTCTGAGCCAGCAAGCTACACAACTTTCACTTTAATAAAATATTACAAATAAAATATCATGCACATACACGTATTTGAGATCATGCTACAGAAAATATTTGATGCAAGGTCAGAGGACCTCGAAATGTTTACCCTAACTGAAATCAGAAAGGCCTTTTCTCATAGAAGTAACACTTCCTCCCCTATTCCATATCAAAGTTTTTCTGAGTCTTTTCTTAACCTCCCTACTCAACGTCCCCGTCATGAACCTCCTCCTTGAGAAAACCTCCTTACCTAGCATTGCAATTCTTCTCCTTACGTCCCTACTACTTTGACCATGTTGGTCCTGAACACTTCCAAGATACGTAAACTGTTCTACCTGCTCTATTTTTTCCCATCCTATTTTAATATTTAGTTTAGCCTTTTTATTTCTGGAATTTCGCATAACTTTTGTTTTATTAATGTTGATTCTCATCCCATATCTATTGCACTGACTTTCCAATTCACTCAGCAATACTTGCAAGCCCTTGGCCGACTGACAAACCAAAGCCTGGTCATCAGCAAACCTAAGCTATTTTACAAATTCCCCTCCGACTTTCATTCCTACCTCCAGTTCTTCCCATGCCTCTTTAATAATTTCCTCCAAATATACGTTGAACAGCACCGGTGATAATGGGCAACCCTGCCGCCTTACACCTCTTCCTAACACCATCCATCCGGACTCTCCGTTCCCCACTCGCACCTGAGTAGCCTGACACATGTACAGGTTGCGGATCAGTCTCCTGTCCCTCCAATCCATTCCTATTTTCTGCAATACATGCATTAATTTTTCCCAATTCACTCAATCAAATGCTTTTTCAAAATCTACGAAACAGGCAAACACGTCCTGATTGTATCCTATATTCCTCTTGATTAGTGGTCTCATTACTGCAATGGCATCACCCGTACCTCTTCCCTTCCTAATTCCAAACTGATCATCCTCTAAGTAATCATTTGCCTTACCTTCTATCCTTTTGTTGATGATCCTGAGAATAACTTTAGCTGCGTGGGATATCAAACTTATTGTTCTGTAATCCTTACATGATGTAGCCTTGACCTATTTTGGAATAGGAACTAACATTGATCTCACAAAATCTTCTGGCCAGATTCATTCCTCATAGATACTACGAATCAGTCAATATAGTCTCCTTCCCACAATTTCCTAAACATTTCAACAGTTCCACAGGAATATTGTCCACCCTCACGGCCTTATTTGCTTTCATCTCCTTTAATGCCCATTCTATTTCATCGTCGAGTATGCCTGGACCTATGCTATCTTCTTCTACGTCATGTTCCTTTTCTATGTCTAACCTTTGTCGGCTTAAGTTCTCTACCATACAGTGTTTCTATATATTCCTTCCATCTCTCTTGGATTTTTTCTTGTTCAATTCTTATCTTACCCCACTTATCTTTAACTGTTAGCACAGATCGCGCCTTCTTACTTCTCGATAATAACTTAACCTTGCTGTATAGCGCACCAATTTCACCCTTCCTATGTAAACTTTCCATATCCTTGCATTGGGTTTTCCACCTTTCTTCCTTTGCTTTATTTATTTGTGGCCCTTCTCAATTTATTGTTCAACTCTTTGTACTTCATTTTGCCTAACTCTGAGTTTACATTCTTCCATTTTCTTCTCTCATCCATTTATGCAATCATTTCATCCGTGATCCATGCTTTTCTTGTCCTCCCGTTAACGGTTCCTATGGTATCTTTTGCGGTTTTCGAAATCACTTTCTTGATACATTCCCATTTTTCTTCGATAGTACTCAGCTCTTTACCGTCATCCATAATTTCCTCTACAGCCTGCTGATATTCCTTCCTTGTTAATCCATTTAATGCTTCTGCATTTCATTTCCTAACCCACCGCCCCTGCATTATCTTCTTGAAATGGACGTTACATTTCATAACAACTACATTGTGGTCACAGTCCACACCCGATCCTGGGAAACTGTGGGACTTTATAACACTGTTCCTAAACCTGTGCCTAACCAGTATATAATCTATCTGATACCTTTCTGAGTCACCTGTCATTTTCCATGTATACCTATACCATTTGTGGTGTCTAAACCCTGTGTTGGTGATGACTAACCCCTGTCTCCCGCAGAACTCAATTGTTTTCTTCCCACGGTCATTCCTCGTGCCTAAACCGTAGTCCTCGACCTCATCACCATCTCTTCCTTTGCATAACATCGCATTCCAATCCCACATTAAATGTTTCCCTACATGAACACACGCGATTATATCCTCTAACTAATCGTACATCCTATCGACTTCTTCATCCTTGTGGTTGCTTGGTGGCATGCATACCTGAACAATGACCAAGTTCGTCGGCTCTCCTTTATCTCCACTACTGATATTCTATCTGTTGCTTGCTCTATGTTGACTACACTTCTTCCTACCACTTTATTTAATATTACGGCAACCCCTCGTTGACTCTTGTCCCAGCCGCTGTATATTATTCTATAATTATCATTCCAGGAATCCCCGCTATCCTTCCATCTCACCTCGCCTAGACCTAAAACATCTATATTACCTCTTTCCATTTATCGCTTAATATTCTCTAATATGCTTGTCTTTAGCATTGCTCCAACATTCCACGTTCCTATTCTAACTAATTTTGTCTTCTTCTCCTGCTTCTTCTGTCCTTTTGCTGTCGGTTATCCCCCGCAAGGGTTTCGTGGGATGACAACCACGGAAGCCTTGCCTTGCCTGCTGCCGGGCATGACACATGGCTGCTTGGGCAGATTCCTGAAGTTTCCAGGACTCAATTTCTCTCTTGGGTCCATCATTATTTTCTTGGGAATAACAATGGAGGTGGTTTCCCATTGCCTTCCACAATAGTGATTTTAACCTGACACCATCACTCAATGGCCGCCCCACTGGGGTCAGATGCCTTTGAAGCTGCCTCACTTGAGGAACATGCTGCATGGACTGCCTTTCGTCTGGCTTCTAACCTTCCACCAATGGGTGGAAGGCTAGAAGCCAGATGAATGGGTGACACTACCAGGAGCCATTATTATTACTCCCACCAGGACAGCTCTAGGGGTCATCGGAATGCAGAAGCCCTTCCACTAAGTCAAGGTTGTTGTCCATGGGAGGGAATAATAGAATACGGGAGGATTATTAGCCTTAATTTTAATGATATGTCCTAATTCAAACGATGGCTGAGTGGGCAGAGTACTGTGATGTGGCTCTGTAGGATAGTAGTTTTCCGCAACACCAATCATTTCATTCTCACTGGTATTCTTCTCTAAATTACTTTGCTGTTTAATATTCATTATTCACTATTTAAAATTTTGAAATTTGTTATTGGTAAAGGCTTACTTTTAGCGAGCCATATTTTTTCAACAACCACCGAATATCCTTTCATTCGGTCCTCCCCAAACACTGGAAATATCCTTCTATAAAACCATGTCACTGCATAAATGGCATGAGCTTAGATTTTTTTCTTCCTAAAAATCTAGTCCAGGTAGCAAGTTTGAAAACTTTCCTCTCCAAGGTACATACATGGAATAATCTTTTAACGTTAATAATATACTACCTTGATCAAAAAATTCCCGGAATTTATTCAGAAAATTAAAAATACAAGTTTATTCATCTAAATCTATATTGTCCCCTTCAAAGTAATTCCCATCGACTGCAACACACTTATGCCAGCGCTTGATCCAATCCTCGAAACATTTTTTATATTCGGTTTTCGGTATGTCCATCAGTGCTTCCTCCGATTTTTCCATTACTTCCTCTCGGCTGCTAAAACGCGTTCCCCGTAATGGTTTTTTAACTCGATTGAACAGAAAGAAGTCACAGGGAGCCAAATCAGGTGAATTTGGTGGCTGTTGGATGGTATTTGTTGCATTTTTCGTCAAAAAATTACGAATAATGATAGCACTGTGCGAAGGTATCGACGCACTGTGCGACGATTTCTGGTCTCTTTCGGCGAATTGCTTCACGCAAACGTCTCATAACGCCCAAATAATACTCTTTGTTTACTGTCTGGCCTTCTGGCAAAAATTCGTGATGCACTACACCGTTGTAATCCATGAAAACCGTCAGCATTGCCTTCTTTTTTGACTGAAAACGACGTGGTTTTTTTGGTTTCGGCTCATTTGGTGAACGCCATTCACTTGCCTGATGTCTGGATTGCGTGTCATACTCATAAACCCATGTCTCGTCTCCAGTAATGATCCTTTTGATGAATGTGGGATCGGATTCAGCCTCGCAAATCATGTCTTTTGCGACGTCAACACGGTCTCTTTTTTGCATGAAATTGAGGTCTTTTGGCACCAACTTTGCTGCTACACGACGGAAACCCAAATCATTAACCACAATGTCTTGGGCGGATCCATAGGCAATGTTCAAGTCCTCCGCTATTTCTCTGATGGTTAATTTGCGGTTATTGACCAACATTTCCTTTACTTTATCAATTTTTTCACCGACTTTCGATGTCGATGGTCTGCCACTGCGTTCATCATCTTCGATTGACTCACGACCACTTCTGAACCGCTCGTGCCACTGGTAAACGACCGTTTTTTTTAGAGAATCGTTGCCGAAACACTTTTCCAACATTTCCAACGTCCGTGCGCCACTAAATCCGTTTTTTACGCAAAATTTAATACAAGTTCGTTGTTGCAAATTTAAATCCATTTCTGCAATTGTAAAAAATCGCCAACACACACAGAGATAGATGTACTCTTGGCTACGTAACTTTTGCAAATGTCAAGTTATGACACTAAGATTTAAAGGGAATATCAACAACAGATGTACCAATTTAACAAAAAAAAAACAGAACTCAAATCGGAACGATGGGAGCGCCACACGGTGGTTATTCTGGGGAACTTTTTGATCAAGGTAGTAAATTATCCATTAAAATTTTTCATTACGAATAAAATTATTAAAAAATGAAAATTAAGAAATGGTTTGATTATAAAATGAAATTTAATTGGCTAGTCCAGAAGACTTTTGATCTGAAATAGTGACAGGATTTTCTATGCCAGATTCATGACTGAGGTATTTGCACCCATTTGGACCAGTTCATTATAAATGCATAACACAATCAATTCTTTCAAGTGCATGTTCAATCATATTCAGATACCTGAGCAGAGGAAAATGAAAAGTTCATCAAGGCAGCATCCTTGGTGTTGCTATCTTTCCCAGAATAATTAATGAAATAATATTTCTAACTCCACTCAACCTCCACCCATGTCTTCATCTACATCAATTTGAGAAATAAAGCTGGCAAGAATCCAAACGAGGTTGACGCTCTCATAATATGGGGAGGAACCACATTCATACAATCACTTTGGGACACTTCTCTATATTAAGCACTGAGTGGCATGATGAACACAAGCTGACTGAATGGGCCATGAACACACATATCTATGATGAACCTTAAAAAGTTCCCTCGCATATATTTATAACCTAAGGAGATGACTCATTTATAAATGGTAACATTTTAAGATTTCTTAAATAAAATCTTGGGACTTAATGAACAAATTATGACCACCCTTATTGCGAAAAGAGGTGAGGTTAATTTTGGATCAAGTGAAGTTTGGATAACACGTACAGTTAACCAGCTTCTTTGACCATACATTTCAAGTAATTTAATAAAACAGAAACTGTTAATAATACAGGATTTCAATCAAGCATATTGCCTCTTTCCAGGTACTGAAATACTTTGACATTAGGCACAGAATAAGATTTTTTCATTAAGGAGACACTATCACGTCAAACACTACAATATGTGGGATGAATATTAAGTGAGAAACACCCATTGGAATTTACAACCCAGTATCAATTTTAACATTAATAAATCCTTTGAGGGCTACCCAGAAGTAAGTTTAACTTGAAATATGCATGCATATAACAAAAGTAATAAAAATCAACATACCTCTTCGGGCTCCATTTCACTGAGTAATTCCAGCTCACGGGAACCAAGTAATGATATCAAGCCAATATCACGGTGCAGTCTTTCAACCAGTTCAAGAAGTTCACCTTCTCCAATGTCACAGCCAGTGCCATCTCCAATGCCATCCAGCTGGTCAGAGGTCAACCTGTCACATGTAAAAGACACATGAAAGTGCTTCGACAACTAAAAATATACCATTTGAGCTCTTTAAAGAGGTATCCCAAAAAATTTGTGGAATTTAAAAAACCTTTCAATATTAATGAGTTTTTTAAATAATTTAGTATTTTACATATTAAGGGGATTTACTTTTCTAATTAAAGACATTTTAATATTTGTTAAATTTATTTGAAACCATTTGTTGTTTAAGGTTAATTTTTGTCTATGATTTTGGTGCAATGAAAATAATGAAGAAAAAGTCACACCTCCGACAAAAAATTCATAAATAACTAAACAACCAATATGAATTCACCATTTGCATAACAGGCAAAGAAAATATGCATGACACATAGACAGAAATGAACTTTTTTAACATTGTTATTCTTTGAAACAAGTAAAGAAACAAAAAAAAATACCGCATTTCATTAAATTTTAAAGATTACATGGTATTAAATGAAAATAGGCAAATACCATAACTGATATCTTTAATGATAAGATGGAATAGCCATTGACATTCATCAGAAAAAATAGTTGAAAAAATTTGGTAGTGACTAATGTTAACCAAAATCATTTGGGTTCATCTTAAGGAGTGGTTGATGATTAAGAAAGTGGCATAATAATATTAATATTTAATCAGTATTGACTATTTACACCTTCATAGCAGTAGGAAAATTATCAACTCATATCAGAAAACAAAACACTGTATGGTAAAAAACTTAGGCCAACAAGGTTAGACATAGAATAGGAACATGATGTAGAAGAAGATAGCTTAGTTCCAGGCATACTCGACGATGAAATAGAATGGGCATTATGAGAGATGAAACCAAATAAGGTCATGGGGGTGGACAACATCCCTGTGGAACTTTTGAAATGTTTACTAAAATGCGGGAAGAAGGCCCTATATAGACAGATTCGTAGTCTCTATGAGGAAGGAATCTGGCCGGAAGATTTTGTGAGATCAATGTTAGTTCCTATTCCAAAAAAGGTAAAGGCTACATTATGTGAGGATTACAGAACAAAAAGTTTGATATCCCACGCAGCTTAAGTTATTCTCAGGATCATCAACAAAAGGATAGAGAGTAAGGCAAATGATTACTTAGGGGATGATCGGTTTCGGTTTAGGAAAGGAAGACGTACGGGTGATGCCATTGCAGTAATGAAATCACTAATCCAGATGAACATAGAATACAATCAGGACATATTTGCCTGTTTCGTAGATTACGAAAAAGCATTTGATAGAGTGAATTGGGAAAAATTAATGCGTGTATTGCAGAAAATAGGAATGGATTGGAGGGACAGGAGACTGATCCGCGACCTGTACATGTCTCAGACTGCTCAGGTGCGAGTGGGGAATGGAGAGTCAGGATGGACAGTGTTAGGAAGAGGGGTAATGCAGGGTTGCCCATTGTCACCGGTGCTGTTCAACGACTATGCAGAGGAAATGATTAAAGAGGCATGCGAAGAACTGGAAGTAGGAATGAAAGTCGGCTAAGCTAAGCATTAAAATAGGCGGGGAAAAAATAGAGCAGGTAGAACAGTTTACATATCTCGGAAGTGTTTTGGACCAATACGGTCCAAGTAGTAGGGACGTAAGGAGAAGAATTGCGCTAGGCATGGAGGCTTTCGCAAGGAGGGAGTTGATGACGGGGACGTTGAGTAGGGATGTTAAGACAAGACTCGTAAAAACTGATATGGAGTGTAGCTGTGTACGGCGCGGAAACGTGGTCACTGAAGCAGGAGGATAGACGTAGATTGGAGGCTTTTGAAATGTGGGTGTGGAGAAGAATGGAGAAGGTGAAATGGACCGAAAGGAAAACAAATGAGGAAGTACTGGAGATGGTGGGTGAGGAGAGGGGTTTGTTGAGAGAAATCCTATGGAGGCAGGAAAAATGGATGAAAGGCGTACTGAGCGGTAGTGAAATGTTGAAGAAGGTAATAGAGGGGAGAATGTTGGGCAAGCAAGGAAAGGGAAGGAATAAGATAGGGATGTTGGACGGGATGAAGGGAGAAAAGAAGTACACAGAGATGAAGAGAGACCTGATGTAGAGTAGGTTGCTGGATTGGGTTTTGGTAGGAGTTATAAAATATTTATTTTATAGTTGTGTCCATCCAAAAGCCTACCTTAACTGGTAGATTACCTAATAATAAATAATCAGACAAGTTGAAATATGAACATTGATCAATTATGACTTCTCAAGTCTTGTTTTGCTACCATTTCAAAAATCGATCCACAAATAATGATACAATTTCAACCTGACCGGCATGACAAGCTATAATACAATTTATTTCAACCGCTATGCAGCTGCACGAAACAGACATCAAAATAATGGAAATGAACTGTGTAACATTGGCAGAAAACAAAATATGTACAAATTTAACATTCCCTAGGCAGTAGTATTCTGTTACATAATGAAAAGAGAAACTTTATAATGCCACATAGATTTATTAGACGGACGACCCAGGTTTCGATGTGGCACGTCATCATCAGGTACTTTTTGCAAAGAAGACAGAGAATATATAGTCACACAAAATTGGGGGGGGAAAGATGGGGAGAGATCGGGGAAGGGAGAGGGGTGAAAGGCGAGAAGAGAGAGACAACTCCCTGGTATGCGGAGAGGGTTAGGGGGTGGAAGAGGGGAAACCCCAGGGGGTGGGGGGTTTAGCCCAGAGTTGGTTAAGGGGGCTGAGGGCATAGGGACTAGAAGAAAGGAAAGGATTAGGAACTCCGTTTTCTAAGGAAGGGGGTGGTAGTGTAGGGGACGCGTGGGTCAGGAGGGAGAGGGGAAATTCCGAGTATACGTAAAAACGCTGTATTAAGAGCCGGTATGGGAGGTAAGGTAGGTGAAGAATCATTAGGTGTGTAAGGAAGGAAAGTCTAGAAGGGGGGAGTGGAAAGGGTACAAGATTTTGTTAATAATATTAACCTTATTTTGAACACATTTCAAAATTTCATATTGCTCCAGCGCGTCAAGCCTCTGTCCTTTCCTCTCAATATGCAGGAACTCTGGCACAAAATCACTCAGATGATTCTCGTCCAGTAGATGTTTGGCAAAGAGAGATGCCGAGTCCTTATTTTTGACGCACAATTGGTGTTCCTTGATCCTTTCTTTAAACTTTCTCCCAGTCTGGCCGATGTATCCTGCTCCACATTGACAATTTAATTTATACACGCCACTTTTCTCACTTGTAGGAATTCTGTCTTTGGTATGAGAAATTAAATTCCTCATGCACTGTTTGTTATAAAACGCTAGTCTTATTTTGTCTTTGGGGATTTTTCTGTGTACCCTCATGGATAATGGGCCTAAATAGAGAAATCTTCTCCATTGAGCGTTTGATGTATCGCTAGGTATAGACCCATAAATACAGTTTCTGGCTAACTTGGACATTTTCCTCTTATAAAGTTTGTCTATTAATTTTTCCGGGTAGCCATTGTTCACTGCTATTGTCTTAATAATATTAAGTTCCTTTAAAACCCTGGAAACCGTCATTGGTATTGAAGTTAGTCTATTGATCATGGAATGAAATGCTGCAAGTTTTTGTGAAAAGCAATGTCTGGAGGTGAAGTGAATAACATGGTCCGTGTATGTGTCTTTCCTAAATATGGAAAATTGTAATTTCTCATGGGACCTTGAAATGCAGATATCTAGAAAATTCAGGCAACCGTTTTCTTCCTTTTCGATAGAAAATTGAATATTGGATTTTAATGAATTTAAGTGGGAGAGAAAATTGTCCAATTGTCTATCCGTCCCGGACCAGACACATAAAACATCATCCACATACCTGTGCCAGCTAACTACGTTCTTGGTGAGGGGGTGGGGAGAGGAAAATAAGTCCTTTTCGAATGCGTCCATGTAAATATCTGCGAAGACAGGGGACAGCCCATGGCTAAACCATTGGACTGTTTGTAAAACTGTCCGTTGAAGACGAAATAATTCTGGGAGACGCACAAGGAGAGAAGAAGACACAGTTCATGGACAATGGGAGTCGAAATGGACTTCCGAAGGAGGAGGTCTTGCGCTAGGTTGCGTTTGGCTGTGTCTTCTTCTCTCCTTGTGCGTCTCCCAGAATTATTTCGTCTTCAACGGACAGTTTTACAAACAGTCCAATGGTTTAGCCATAGGCTCTCCCCTGTCTTCGCAGATATTTAAATGGACGCATTTGAAAAGGACTTATTTTCCTCTCCCCACCCCCTCACCAAGAACGTAGTTAGCTGGCACAGGTATGTGGATGATGTTTTATTTGTCTGGTCCGGGACGGATAGACAATTGGACAATTTTCTCTCCCACTTAAATTCATTAAAATCCAATATTCAATTTTCTATCGAAAAGGAAGAAAACGGTTGCCTGAATTTTCTAGATATCTGCATTTCAAGGTCCCATGAGAAATTACAATTTTCCATATTTAGGAAAGACACATACACGGACCATGTTATTCACTTCACCTCCAGACATTGCTTTTCACAAAAACTTGCAGCATTTCATTCCATGATCAATAGACTAACTTCAATACCAATGACGGCTTCCAGGGTTTTAAAGGAACTTAATATTATTAAGACAATAGCAGTGAACAATGGCTACCCGGAAAAATTAATAGACAAACTTTATAAGAGGAAAATGTCCAAGTTAGCCAGAAACTGTATTTATGGGTCTATACCTAGCGATACATCAAACGCTCAATGGAGAAGATTTCTCTATTTAGGCCCATTATCCATAAGGGTACACAGAAAAATCCCCAAAGACAAAATAAGACTAGCGTTTTATAACAAACAGTGCATGAGGAATTTAATTTCTCATACCAAAGACAGAATTCCTACAAGTGAGAAAAGTGGCGTGTATAAATTAAATTGTCAATGTGGAGCAGGATACATCGGCCAGACTGGGAGAAAGTTTAAAGAAAGGATCAAGGAACACCAATTGTGCGTCAAAAATAAGGACTCGGCATCTCTCTTTGCCAAACATCTACTGGACGAGAATCATCTGAGTGATTTTGTGCCAGAGTTCCTGCATATTGAGAGGAAAGGACAGAGGCTTGACGCGCTGGAGCAATATGAAATTTTGAAATGTGTTCAAAATAAGGTTAATATTATTAACAAAATCTTGTACCCTTTCCACTCCCCCCTTCTAGACTTTCCTTCCTTACACACCTAATGATTCTTCACCTACCTTACCTCCCATACCGGCTCTTAATACAGCGTTTTTACGTATACTCGGAATTTCCCCTCTCCCTCCTGACCCACGCGTCCCCTACACTACCACCCCCTTCCTTAGAAAACGGAGTTCCTAATCCTTTCCTTTCTTCTAGTCCCTATGCCCTCAGCCCCCTTAACCACCTCTGGGCTAAACCCCCCACCCCCTGGGGTTTCCCCTCTTCCACCCCCTAACCCTCTCCGCATACCAGGGAGTTGTCTCTCTCTTCTCGCCTTTCACCCCTCTCCCTTCCCCGATCTCTCCCCATCTTTCCCCCCCCAATTTTGTGTGACTATATATTCTCTGTCTTCTTTGCAAAAAGTACCTGATGATGACGTGCCACGTCGAAACCTGGGTCGTCCGTCTAATAAATCTATGAGGAATTATAAAGTTTCACTTTTCATTATGTTAAGTCGATTCCATGAAGTCACGCCCGAGACAACGAATTATATCAAGTAGTATTCTGATTTAGAAAAGTGCAAAACCTGACAGCAAGATCTTTAATACAACAACAGTAAGAAATAATGCGCACTGACAATCTTCCATGCATAATTTCATATTCCATACACTATTTCAGTTGGCAATATGGGAATACAAGGATTTAAAAACCACTGATTTCATGAAAACGTCAAAGAAACCCTGGAAAATGTTGCAAAATTGTAATAAAAGCTAGTGTGTACATTTGTTAGTGATGAACACAAAGTGAACCCATTTAGTAGGAGGTATGTAAATAAAACTCAATCCATTCAAACACAAAATATGCCCAAATTAAATGTATTCTATGTTCAATGGCCTCATGCCATATTAATCCTTACACATAAATAAGTTGACACATGGATTTTGAAAATTAAAGTATGCTCTCTTCTTTCTTATGCGCACACACACTGGAAATTAGAGAGGTTATAACGAAATGTTTATGTTGTCATACTAGCTTATTATACAAAGCAAGTGAATATATTAACGGATACTTACTACAAGAAAACATGAAATATACCTAAGACCAGAGCATCACCAGTTAATGTGAAGCTTTACCATTAATCTTACAACTAAATCTATTGGAATTACAAAAAGACAAACCTAGGTAATTTTCCAGGAGGTAACCACCTCTGTTGACCAGAGAGTAACATTAGGCTTGTGTTCCTCTCCAATGTCGCAAAATAATCTTCATCGTCGACCTCAGTTCCATCCTGTTCCAAAACAACTGTTACCTCTTCACCATTATCCAGTCCAAGTTTTTCTTGACCTAAACGAAACAATTTGATTATTTCAAACTCTCCTCACCTGTACTAGGAACAATACATTTTGAATTATTGAGAAATTCACGGACCACAATGAATTTCACAATTTATTCAAAGTGAGGCATTGACACATTACATTCATAAGAAAAAAGGTAAGGTGTACAGTTTGCAGGTTGGTGACTTCTGAAAATTGGAACAGTAATCATTTCTAACTTAAAATTCAAGCAGTATCAAACTTTGTTTTCCATAGTATATTTTTATCACCTCCAAAATCTTGTAGCAAAAGGTACGCATAATCGTTGAATTATTGAAGCCACAGTTCAAAAAAAGATAAACTCATACTTTTCCAAAACCCATTTTAACACTGGTTGACACCACGACAGTTGTCATGAACACAATATCGACTACAGATATGTGAAGACACGGTAAATTTTGAAAAGCACAAAGTCTTAGGCATCCAATACCTTGATATGATGTAACTCAGAAGAAATGAGTAGCAGTCACAAATACCTCGAAATATTAATTCCTGAAGAGATGAAGCTACCACGCCTTTTTTCTTCTCACGCCGGTAATCCACCACTTTGTAGGGTAAGCATTCGGCTTCACTGTTATCATGGTTGCTGCTCTCCTCTTCCATAGTTTACCTGTAAATGTCACACTTGAAAAATAAAAACTACAGCAAATTTAATGACCTCATCAGTATTAGATTGTTGTCATACACTATTTTCAATTGCTTAAAACACCATGGTGGAACAAATGAAACAATTTACGAGCATGAGGCGGAATGATAACGGCACAAAAGAGGCGCGACACATAAACACGTGTGACTTCTTCAAATGGAGTCACTAGAGCTACTCTTAGAACTAGATCAAAAGGTAACTGGGTCAGATAATTATTACCTACCTGTAGGCGCATGCCGTGCAAAATCAATAGGATATCTGCAAGTTTAATGAAATGGAAACCCAATCATACCATATGAAACATTTAGTTACCATACAAATAAAATGAGGCAACGTTATATCTATGAAACGTCAATGGACAAGTTTACTTCAAAACAGAAGAGATTTCCATGGCAAATTACTCACCTAATTTGAGACGACGAATGTTATGAATGCGATGATAGAGATAAATCACTCATCAAAGAATGATATTTAACCGACAACCACAAGGACAAACAAAAATTAAACTTCTGGGCAGCTGACACAAGAGAGCAAAGCGCTCCAGCTCCGTTGCCTTCCTTCAGTGAGAATCCAGGGCCAACTGTGACCGACTGTGTCACAGCCGTTCAAACAAACAAAAGAAGCGCGCGACGCGCATTCGTAGTCCCCGTGACGTCAAGCTAGTTTTCGTTATTTTTTTCGAGGCGCCGCCTCTTTAAAGCGTACGTTTTCTTTAAAAACGGGCTGTACAAATCTGGGGAATAAATATGCACTCATATTTTCACAACCTATCCAAAATAATTTATTGAAATTCTTCCAATATTATCATACAGAATCCTTCCTTAAACAGAAAATGTTCCCAAAATTATTTTTTTTTGAGGTCTGCTGCTGTGTGGCAAATTAAGAAAATGAAATGGATTTTAGAAATTAGCCGTAAATAATTTCGTAAAAGGATCGAGGAAAATACTCTGCCACAAACGTTTTCAGCCTTTCTTGTGGTGGAACTGGTTGGTAACGAGGCAATGGAAATGTGCGGCTGACACCATCCGTGAGAGCTCGCAACACTGAGTATAACTCTGGTTCCGGTTGCTGGATCAGCGTTTCATGGATGAAAAGGAATAAAACACAATAATTAGTGGAAATACTCAAAATACCTATTTTTACTCTCATATAGAACTATTCATGTACACCATATTCAATGGGAAAAAAGAATAAGAATATTTATATCATGCACTGGAAGTTTTATTTCCTTTTGAATGGTTAGTTAAGAAGGTAAGTAAATTAAGTGTAAATGAAGTTTTTATGAAAATTATTTTAATCCATCCGGGGACAATGTTTGGTATGCTCATTGTGGTCAGCGGCTAGATTATTTTATTTGGGGTTCACACGATGAAAGAAGGATTTAGTTTTTATTCACGATCTGTGTAAAGGGAAAGGGGGGAATACTTCAAGGAGCGTGCGCTGAAATATGTGACTCACGAAACAATTATCTTATTCCACTGTAAGCATATCAATGCCAAGGCAGAGCTATTGAATGAGGGTGAATATTTTACCTGTATCTCAACGTAGGGCCGCAGAGATCGCACTTTCATTTCGAAGTAATCCTGTCCGATTTCTCCTTTGGCTGCATCACCTAACCACGCCCACATGGATCGAGCTTGGTCCACCAGTCGCTCTTCCGTCAAGAAAGAACCTGTCAGTCAGGTGCGAGACATCAAAATAGAGGGAAGAGAGGGTGAATTTATGCGAGACAACCGCATTGCTTAGAAGCCAAAATGCAATTTGTGAAAACTCTTCAACCCAATCATAAGAATAAGAAGGAAGAGATTGTATTTTTCGTACAATTATAATGTGGAAAAGAGAGGCTTTCGATGAAT
Organism: Hetaerina titia; assembly: GCA_037158775.1. Lineage (NCBI taxonomy): Eukaryota > Metazoa > Arthropoda > Insecta > Odonata > Calopterygidae > Hetaerina > Hetaerina titia. Next base: position 1,799,906 of record CM073768.1, on the reverse strand, counting down.
TCGGACACTTTATGAAACGATAATACCTGTGATTTTAATCTATTTTTACGTATTTAGGTAATAATACAATTAGCGTATAAAATTAACGTTTTTCGTCAACATTTCCGAATACGACAATTAAATATATTAACAAATATGTGTGGATCACATTGCAACCAATGGAAAAAAGTATTCAAAACAGAACAGTAGTTACATTTCAGAAGATATATGAAAAACGTATTTTTGATCGGAGCTTGAAACAGTAAATTCATTGTGATCATGATCTTCCTATTGCATGCTTCTACGCATTCTCAAACACCATTGCTCATAATGACCGACCAGAGATATTTGTTTCTATGCTACAAGAGAATCAAAGAAAGTTTCATATTTGTAATGGAATTACAAAGTTTTCTAATTTTCTTTCACCCTATTATGAATTTTTGAATAACTAATCGTCGATTTTAATTAAAAAATCTTTGGAATACTTTTATTTTTTACTCGCCATTACTTTGAAGACTAGCCTCTAAGCTCTTCAACTTCAAACGAGAGTATAATATTGCCATACATATATAGTATATGATAAATAACTTTTAATTCATTATATCAAATAGAAATTAATGTAGCGGATATTGCGGGAAAAACTGAATATTTATAAATGGTTTAAAAAAACTTGACTGTTAAAAATCACACGTGAAATTGTTTTTATTCGAACAAAGTTCCAAACCATTGACTGTGACAGCAGCCAACATTTTATAAAATATTATACCGATCCAAAGAGAGAAGTCACAACATTTGGCCAGCACAAAAAGTGAACCTTCCAAGTGGCTCATAAATATGGATTTATTTCTCTGCCTGGGAACTGAAAGATTTTCTCAGCGATTGCGCAAGTTCAAATCGACAAAAATACTGTCCAAGGAGTTAGACCATGCAGTCTACCATGTATGCAGCATTAATTCCTCCAGTACCGTGGACCACCTCCCGAGCATTTTATCGATTGGAAATTGCTCGTTCACTTGACGTGTCCCCGTCGCCTGCTGACCTGAAAGGGATTCACCGGGGGTGACGACCACAACATCCACACCCCAGCGCCGCATCTCCAGACGCAGACAGTCGGAAAATGCACGGATGGCAGCCGCGCAGGCGCAGTATGGTGACCTCATCGGCGTCGGAATGCTTCCCAGAGCGCTCACCACATTGACGACCCGACCTGCGCGGAGGAAGGAACGAAAGAGCGGGTTAGTTGGCCATTCGTCGCCCCACGGCATCATCTTCGGCCGGAGACGTCATAAACGACGGTATTTATCGCTCAGAGGGCAACGCAACGGTCGCGAGAAGGTTCTTCCCGAAAGTGAATAGTAGCAAAGCGTGAGGAGGAGTTCGACGGCCTATATCATTTAGGGCAGCTGGTTGATTAAGGAAGGGCGCGGGAGTCGGATGAGATTGACTTCTTCTTCCAGAGGTATTTCGAGCGGTTGCGTTTCTCCACTCTCGAAGAAGGTTGGAAAAGCTTCAGTAGATTTTTAAGTCTCATCCGACCTGCACTGTATCGCATTTTCAAGTGTTTTATTCTCAGAAAACCATTGTTTACAACCAAAGGATCGTCTTGTTTCTTTCTAAAACTTATTTTTACCGTTTAACAAAGTTTATAATACGTTTTTTACGGTTACGAGTTGGTGAAAAAAATGATTAATAAAAAAATTTTATGGTCTTCCGTGGCGCCTACCATGTTTACTGACTATTCGATTGGGAAACCGTATTACAAACTGCAGAATACTGTTCGGTAAACGTCAGGTACGGTATTAGTGTCGCAAGTGCACCATTTCAAGGGACGTCTCGCCAATTAATTGATGTATTTGTATTGATTATTGAAAATATTTATTTAAGATTTCGAGAAAGGAAGAAATCACTCTAGAGCGCTCACAAAGCGGGGTTTATTAAAGCATATTTGTTGGGTTAATCGCTGTCTGCCTAATTTTTCTTCTACAAGGCACGGTCATTTGCGTCAATGCCAGACGTTTAAAAAATATTTGCATTAAAATTTACTGATGTGGATAAAGTGAACGCTAATTCGTGTGAAGACTACCACAAATAATGGTCTACTTCAAATTACGGAGGATTCTCCTGATGTAAAGCATTTTGTGTTAAACATTCGTTCATTATATCCCTGAGTCACCTACCAATTCCTAATACGGATCTCATACCGATCGATTAATCTAAATTCTGAGATCCTGTTGGCACTGTGTCTTCTCCATTACATTTTCCTTCCTTGCTCACAAAAAATTCCCCACTTTCCCCTCCATATGTAGCATTTCCTGATTTGTCGTCCTCACTATCCAAACTATATTTTCCTTCCGTTAGAAAATTCAAAGTCAACTATAAACTTCTCAAAAGGGTCTTAATCTGCTGAAGAAAAACCACGGAGATTATATTTGGAATGCACCTCGGTTGAATACACCAATGCCTTTTGGCAATACATCAAACGTGTTAGCGGCACATTTCCCCAGACGAAGTGGTAATTCTGACTGATTCCTCTGTACCTGACTTTGCTTGCATTTTTGAATTGCAGAATCAGCATTGATTACTTTGTTTCGACTTACTTCAGAAACGAAATATAAGGTAAATAACTAATAGCAGATAGTCAATTTAAATTATTTTAACAAAATAAACCACTACAAAACAAAAATTCTCCGTCATGCTATTCTGAAATCCATCTCATTTCAAACTTTTATTTTAGCCTACGTTGGAATACGTATCTCGAATGCTACACTGCACTTTTTCGACAACTCGAAAAAATTCCATTTGATGCGTCCTTTCGTCCCAATGGAGATAATCTCTCTTAAATATTAATTGGGTCTCTGCAGCTCGCATTAATTGGGTCTCAGCAGTTAGAATATCTTAGAGTCATGATGCATCAAAATATTTAAAAAAATACCCAATAGGAAGTGATCCACTTGCGTGCATTTTTGCCGAGGAAAGGACCCTTAAGTTATGCGCCGGTACTCAAAATGCTCGGAGTTATGCACAGTCAAACACTTCACGTTAAGTAATATTTTTATGTATTAAATGTGAGTTTGAACAACGATTTTGCCCTTAGAAGGAATGGGAATGAGTCCAAATTGAGCTCACGCCCCATAGTACTACTGCTTTCAAATAAAATGAAGTTGCATTTTTTTTAGCGCCACGCAAAAGAAATTTGCTCGACAACCAAGTTTTGCCATTCTGCTTCTTTCCTGGATTTTTTTCGTCGGCATTAATAATGTCATCCAATAAACCACTAAACCTAATTAATCCAGAAGCTGGCTCTAATTAATACACCGAAATCCGTTTCCTTCGCAATGGCAAATGAACTAAGGCCAGTTTTAACGCAATACGAGTACGTACTTCCTTGTACTTCTTCGATATGAATGGGGGTATAGGTATGCGGTTACACTTTGAAATGGCCCCAAATTGGTGCCGCGACCGCACCTTAATTCTAGAATCATAATCGTAACTCATTAAAACCCCCACGATGTTGTAAGGCAACCCCTACAATAGACCGCTGGGACCATGAGCCTTGTTCCCCGTCCGGAACTGTGGCAGGCGCTATTACGGCCACCGGGCTCTTTGCTTGGCGCACAGAGGAGATTTGGTCACTTTAATAACGCCCTGAAATTGCTTTCTACAACGCTCTGAGGAGAATCGATTGATGGTTGACTGTTAGTGATAGCAGGCCGAGAGGGAAGCTTTTGTGTGCCGAGAGCTGTCGTTTTGTGGCATTTTGAACTTTCCCACTTCAATGAATATATATTCAATGAATGAAAGATAGAAATAGGTATAAGGAAAGGGGATAGGAACACACATAAAAGGCGAACACAGGACATGTGGGGAAGGCGGTTTTTGAGCGGATCAGGAAAGTAAAAATGCTTCCCTGAACGGGATTTGAACACCGGATCTTCCACTTGCCGGGCGGATGTGCTACCATTACAAGGTTTCCTTATTAGCTTAGGTGGTAGAGCATCCGCCTCTCTTGCCTCTCTTACCTCACTCTTAGGTGGTAGAGCATCCGCATCTTCCACTTGCCGGGCGGATGTGCTACCATTACAAGGTTTCCTTATTAGCTTAGGTGGTAGAGCATCCGCCCGGCAAGTGGAAGGCCCGTGGTTCAAATCCCGGATAAGGAAATATTTTTACTTTCGTGATCTGCTCAAAAACCGCCTTCCCCACATGTCCTGTGTTCGCCTTTTATGTGTTTTCCTATCCCCTTTCCTTATACCTATTTCTTGTTTGAATGAATATATATATATATATATATATATATATATACATACGAGGGTCATCCGGAAAGTAGTACCCGTTCGTGCCGCATGAAGTGCTGACGACGCGAGTAGCCGCTGGACGAGGTCAGATAGCTTCAGTGGCTTGTCTGCCTTCTCTGAGCCAAGTTGCGTCACGCTAGCATTGCCTGTGTTGTTTCTGTGATTGTTTACAATGTTTAAAAAAAATTGAGAACGCCGCCAGTTGTGAAGTGAGGGCAGTGATTAAATTCCTCAATGCAAGAAACGTTCGCCCATGTGATATTCATCGCCAATTAAAGGAGGTGTATGGAGACAATGTAATGGACGAGTCGTCTGTTCGGCGGTGGTGTCGCAACTTCAACATGGGGAGGGGGAACACACACGACGATGAGCGTTCGGGGAGACCGTCTGTCATTACAGACCAACTGGTGAGCTCAGTTGACGAATTCGTGAGGAACGATCGGCGCGTCACAATTGATGACATCTGTGAGCATTTTCCCAATGTTTCTCGAACAATTGTTCATGAAATTGTTAAACACCATCTGCATTATGCAAAAATTTGTGCAAGATGCATGCTTACAGATGAGCACAATAAGGGATAACACAAAAACTTTTGCAGCAATTCAAATGGGAAACTTTCGACCATCCACCGTATAGCCCGGACTTGGCCCCTTCAGATTTTCATCTCTTTACAAAGCTTAAAGACTTTTTGGCAGGAAAAAGATCTTACAGCGATGAAGAACTTAAAGAAGGAGTGACCCTGTATCTCAATGAGCTGGCGGCGAAGGACTATGCAGCAGGAATACAGAAACTGGTCACACGTTATGACAAATGCCTTAATTTGCTTGGAGATTATGTTGAGAAGTAGTTTAAAGTATCCTCTTTCAAATAAAATTTTTTATGTTTGTTAATATTTACTTTTGTGTCTTTATTTCACGAACGGGTACTACTTTCCGGATGACCCTCGTATATATATATATATATATATATATATATATATATATATATATATATATATATATATATATATATATCGATGATGCGGAAGTACTCACGAGAGCAATATAACTTTTGGACGGCACAATAGAACACAGATATAAATTGGATAATAATACAATAAAACACAGAAAAGTTATATATATATATATATATATATATATATATATATATATATATATATATATATATATAAGGCAAAGTCTATATCATGTGAGGATTACAGAACAATAAGTTTGATATCCCACGCAGCTAAAGTTATTCTCAGGATCATCAACAAAAGGATAGAGAGTAAGGCATATGATTACTTAGGGGATGATCAGTTTGGGTTTAGGAAGGGAAGAGGTACGCGTGATGCCATTGCAGTAATGAGATCACTAATTGAGAGGAATAAAGAATACAACCAGGACGTTTTTGTCTGTTTTGTAGATTTCGAAAAAGCGTTTGATAGAGTGAGTTGGGAAAAATTAATGCGTGTATTGCAGAAAATAGGAATGGATTGGAGGGACAGGAGACTGATCCGCAACCTGTACATGTCTCAGACTGCTCAGGTGCGAGTGGGGAACGGAGAGTCCGGATGGATGATGTTAGGAAGAGGTGTAAGGCGGCAGGGTTGCCCATAACACCGGCTGTTCAACGTGTATTTGGAGGAAATGATTAAAGAGGCATGGGAAGAACTGGAGGTAGGAATGAAAGTCGGAGGGGAATTCGTAAAATCGGTTAGGTTTGCTGATGACCAAGCATTAGTTGCTCAGTCAGCCAAGGGGTTTCAAGCATTGCTGAGTGAATTGGAGGTTCAGTGCGATAAATATGGGATGAGAATCAACATTAATAAAACAGAGGTTATGCGATTTTCCAGAAAGAAAAAGGCTAAGCTAAATATTAAAATAGGCGTGTAAAGAATAGAGCAGGTAGAGCAGTTTACATATCTCGGAAGTGTTTTGGACCAATACGGTCAAAGTGGTAGGGACGTAAGGAGAAGAATTGCGCTAGGCAAGGAGGCTTTCTCAAGGAGGAGGGAGTTGATGACGGGGACGTTGAGTAGGGATGTTAAGACAAGACTCGTAAAAACTCTGATAAGGAGCGTAGCTGTGTACAGCGCGGAAACGTGGTCACTGAAGCAGGAGGATAGACGTAGATTGGAGGCTTTTGAAATGTGGGTGTGGAGAAGAATGGAGAAGGTGAAATGGACCGAAAGGAAAACAAATGAGGAAGTACTGGAGATGGTGGGTAAGGAGAGGGGTTTGTTGAGAGAAATCGTATGGCGGCAGGAAAAATGGATGAAAGGCGTATTGAGCGGTAGTGGAATATTGAAGAATGTAATAGAGGGGAGGATGTTGGGCAAGCGAGGTAAGGGCAGGAACAGGATAGGGATGTTGGACGGGATGAAGGGAGGAAAGAAGTACACCGAGATGAAGAGGGACCTGATATAGGTTAGTTTAATAGGTGGGGAGTCACAAAATGTTTATTTGATAGTTGTGTCCATCCAAAAACCTACATTAAACGGTAGATTACCTAATAATAATAATAATATATATATATGTATATATATATATACATATATATATATATATATACCCAACCCTTATGTATTTTAGAATCCACTCTCTACCAGAACAGTAGAATGATATAATGCTGATTTATCTCCTTTATCATTTATTATATTGTTACATACTACCCTGAAAGCCACCGCAAGGGTGTGTGACAGAGGGTAATTACACACCAAATTACTTTTGACACAACACTACTCCCCTACTCCTCTTTTACCCCTCCTTGAGCTCACGGAAAACTTTATTCTGATTCCTTATCGTTCGTGGAAAAAAATGATACCTTAAATCTCTCCATTCTACACTTAATCTCTCTAATTTTATTCACATGATCTCTTCCACATTAGTAAAATGGGATTGATGATACATCTTGAACAGCATCGCTAAGGAATCCTCCTTCAAATGCATGTAGGAGATTTGATCTGTTTTTAATATTTTCAAACCACGTCCGAAACATCCTTGATTGTAAAAAGGGAATAGTAAGCATGTTACAGTATATCTGGCTATTTACCAAATACTTCATTATTCAAGGAAGAAATACTTTCCACGAAAAAACAATTTTTTAGAAGAAGTAACATGAGAATGCGAAATATGTGCACTTATGAAGAGACATTCGTTTAACTGCTCAGAGCCAAGATATTGAAGACGTTTCAAAGCGGAGGGTGGCTATGAGCGTTGGTTTTCAGGCACGTGGACTTTTTCCGAACGAATGGCGAGGTCGGGTGAAAGGAGAGCAAACAGCTGGGAAGACATACACGAGTCACAGCGTTCCTTTCCCTCTCGCTCTCCATAATCCCCTGCGAGGGTGCACATCGGCTGGGAACGGACGAAAAATGAATCGGAGCTCGAACTCTCGCTTGCCAAATAACTTTCTCTCCTCCTGAGACCTCTCCGCCCCCCAAAACCCCCTTTGCACTCCGCGAGGAAATTATTAGCCATCTGACCTGACGCTGAGCCCTGTCATTAAACCACCACCTCCTCAAACACGGAGGTCGGAAACTTTTGCCGTTGAACCACATAAGCAATCGTAAAAAAAACCACTAGGAGGATTATATTCTCCACTGCGAGCACGGATATTTTACTTCCTCCATTTACGAAGGTGATTTGTTACCCTTTTCTTACAGGGAAAATAACCGACTTTACCTTTTACTTCTTTCGTATATAAAGGTGAAAGTATTGTATCTATGAAAAAACGACCCCGTAAAACAACGAAAATACACGTATTTTCTTGATATACCTGTACTTGTATGTCCGTGGGTGAGTGTTCTTGCTTGCAAATTGCTTAGCAAACTAATATTCGAAATGCGTCGGAAAAGAAATACTTAATCATTCCATATATATATATATATATATATATATATTTATATACGGATACGAAGACGGAGTTCGAGTCCGTCGAAATTATCAAGATATTGCGTGTGAGTGTTCTTTTTATGTGTTCTCGTGCTGTTTGTTGCTGTCTAAGTTTTTTATTCAACACTTCCGTGTTACTCCGAAGAAATCATCTATATATATATATATAATCTTCTATCTATATAATCTTTACTGCCCATCAGGGGGAATTCGTAAAATCGGTTAGGTTTGCTGAGGACCAAGCATTAGTTGCTCAGTCAGCCAAGGGGTTGCAAGCATTGTTGAGTGAATTGGAGGTTCAGTGCGATAAATATGGGATGAGAATCAATATTAATAAAACAAAGGTTATGCGATTTTCCAGAAAGAAAAAGGCTAAGCTAAATATTAAAATAGGCGGGGAAAAAATAGAGCAGGTAGAACAGTTTACATATCTCGGAAGTGTTTTGGACCAACACGGTCAAAGTGGTAGGGACGTAAGGAGAAGAATTGCGCTAGGCAAGGAGGCTTTCTCAAGGAGGAGGGAGTTGATGACGGGGACGTTGAGTAGGGATGTTAAGACAAGACTCGTAAAAACTCTGATATGGAGCGTAGCTATGTACGGCGCGGAAACGTGGTCGCTGAAGCAGGAGGATAGACGTAGATTGGAGGCTTTTGAAATGTGGGTGTGGAGAAGAATGGAGAAGGTGAAATGGACCGAAAGGAAAACAAATGAGGAAGTACTGGAGATGGTGGGCGAGGAGAGGGGTTTGTTGAGAGAAATCCTATGGAGGCAGGAAAAATGGATGAAAGGCGTATTGAGCGGTAGTGGAATGTTGAAGAGGGTAATAGAGGGGAGAATGTTGGGCAAGCGAGGTAAGGGTAGGAACAGGATAGGGTTGTTGGACGGGATGAAGGGAGGAAAGAAGTACACCGAGATGAAGAGGGACCTGATATAGATTACTTTGCTAGGTGGGGAGTCACAAAATGTTTATTTGATAGTTGTGGCCATCCAAAAACCTACCTTAACCGGTAGATTACCTAATAATAATAATTATAATAATAATTAAATAATAATAAATATAATTAATAATAATAATAATATATAAATATCCATGTAAATTAAATTAACACTAGTAGACACAATCACAGAAACACATTAAAGAGGAACTCACTGGGTCTCGAATTTTCGGTGGTACAACCACCTTTGTCAAGGGGAGGTAGGAACAGAACTGTTC